>JAJOOH010028670.1:0-38432 GCA_029582605.1 Solanum gracilifrons
AAATGAAAAAAACTAAGAAATAGTGTTTTCTAAACATGCATCTTGTTTACAAAAAAAAAAAAAAAAAAAAACTATTTCTTTTTTAAACCTTTACCCTTCGTGATATGTGAAATAACATATACTCCCTCGGCTTCTTTTTAGTTGTCATGTATTCTAAATATAGTTATTTCTATATACTTGTCAATTTTAAAAATCCAAAATGTTATCATGACAACTAAATAAAAGAAGGCAGCACAAGGCGAGATAAAAGCTCCTAGGCTCGGGGCCTAAATCCTATGGATCTACGGCCTATTTTCTTTCTTCTATTTTTTTATTTAATTATTAGTAGTATTTTTTACTCTTTCTTTTTTGTAAATCTTCTTTTTATGATTATAAGTGGAGTCTAGTTGGGGCATACGTTGTTCTGGTAAACATTAAGTAAGTCTTCATAAAACAGGTTATGGAGAACAATTCATACAAAAATGAAAATTCAGATTTTATTTCATAACAAGCCGAATCAAACAACATTGAAAATCAGTAAAGACTTAACAATGTGATCAATAAGATCTTAAAAGACATAAATTAACTTAGAAACAAATATGTGATCAATAACATATTGATCCAATTCACTTGTTTTCATTAGTGAATATTCTTAATTCTTCCCTGCTTCTTCGTCTCCTTTAGGTGGAGACGGAGCTGGTGGATACCATGGAAAACGATAAGCCCACAAATAAGGAAACCTAGGATGAAAGAAACCAGTAGGCATTTGAGGAAGAACAAATGGCCATTGATGAGGATGGTAACCACCATAAACGAATGGCCATGGACGAGGAAATAGCCAGGGACGTGTATATTGAATCCATGGAAAGTAACTATCTAGTCCCTTAGCTTGTGGAGTAGTACTAGTTTCATCATTTGAGGATGAATCAGAAATTTCACTTGCAAAAGCTAAGTTGACAAGTAGGAAAATGCAAATGACAAATGTAACAAGGCAATTTTTCTTGGTCATGGTTAACGAATTGTAGTATTAACTCTCTTAAGATGAAATGTGAAGGTTGATGTAGTGGGGATTTTATAGGGTTGTCAAGCAAAAGATTCATTTAACTTAGGAGATTTTTTAAGTTCGTCAACTATTTGATTTTCTTTTAATCATAAAAAGTTTGTGTACAAATAAAATAGAATTCTTAATTAAAACAAGTGTAATGATCAAGAAGATACTCACTCTATTCCTAAATAAGTGATGTTTTTAACTTGAACACACTCGTTAAGTTGTTGAGTTTCCAGGCTTAATTTATCTTTCTTCTATTTTGTTGTAGGTTGAAGGCAGGTAGAATTTAGCTAAGGCATATAAACTTCACATTGTTTTGGTTAGTCACTAATAAGGTGTTTATTGATAGAAATCCAAATCACATTGCTTAAAATTAGGTATAAAGTATGTCATAATACATAGTATATATCCCTATAAACTCTCTTTTAATCTTCATTACAACTTAATTAACCAACAACAAAAAAAAGAAACACTAAAGATGCCTGTTATATCAATTACTTCACCTTCCCATCTTTTAATAACAATATTTATGATTTTATTGTCAAGCAAGATGTTCTGCATTTCCCTTTCTCAAAATCTTCTTTGTCCAACTGGGACTCCGAAGGTCGGACTCCCAGTAACCAAAGAAGATATTGACTTGTTGCAATTCTCTGAGAATTTAGAGTTTTTGGAAGCTGAATACTTCTTGTGGGCTGTACATGGTTATGGTCTTGATATTGTAGCACCAGAATTAGCCATGGGAGGGCCTCCTCCCATTGGTGTCCGCAAAGCAAATCTTGATTTTTTTACAAGTAACATCATCAATGAGTTTGCCATGCAAGAAGTTGGTCATCTAAGGTCCGTTCTTATCCAGTTTAACTTATATACACTGACAATATTAAAAAAGACTTACTTATCAAGTCACTCAAACGATAACTAAATGCAACGTTCCATAAAGTATGACTAATTTGATTTGTTCTGTTTTATTGCAGGGCACTTAGATCGAAAGTAGGTGGTTTGCCAAGACCTTTGATGGATTTAAGTTCTAGACACTTTGCACATCTATTTGATGAAGCATTTGGTTACAAATTACAACCCCCATTTGATCCTTATAGAGATAGTCTCAATTTCATGTTGTCTTGCTATGCACTACCATATGCTGCATTAGTTGGCTATGTTGGTACAAATCCCCTCATCCAAGGCTATGAATCAAAAAGGGTAAAGAATAAATCTTAAATTTTCATTAGGTATTCGAGATTTAGTAATAATTCAACTTGTCTTTGTTACCGCAGCTTTTGGCAGGACTATTAGGTGTTGAATCAGGACAAGACGCAATGATCAGAATGTACCTTTACGAGAGAGCTGGAAAAGTAGTATACCCTTACAGACACACTGTGGCGGAGTTCACAATCCACATTTCCAATTTAAGAAACCGTTTGGCAATGTGTGGTATTAAAGACGAAGGCTTGTTCGTGCCATGGCAGCTTGGTGCAGAGAATCGGACAACAACAAACATATTATCAGCTGATTTCTATTCTCTTTCTCAGTGGCGAACTCCTGAAGAGATTCTAAGGATTATGTACAACACTGGTAGTGAAAATGCTCATGGCGGGTTCTTTCCTCGTGGTGCAAATGGCAACATTGCTAAAAATTTGTTAAAACTAGAGTGCGGGATAAAAAATGCTACAAAAAAAATCGAAAAGAAAACACTAATTAAATCTTAGAAATTAGATCAATGTCGGTTAGTTGACTAGCTGGACTTTCATTTTGTTGGTGAAGGTTTGATTGTCTGTCTTGTAATACTCTCGCTAATTTCCCATTCACTTCCCCTCTCTGTGTAATAAAAGAATACTTACTAGAAAAGAAATTCAGAAAAGTTATTTACATGTGTTTGTTATTTGTAACGTCAAAAATAACAAACACAAATGTATGTTGTTCTTCAATATAACTCATTTACTAGTAATATCAGGGGGTATATTGCATTCGATTTACTTTTATATTATTATGTTTGGTGTGATGATGTCATAAGTTCACAGATCTATATAGTCGATTTCAATTCATTTTAAATTGAGGAGTATTTTTGTTGTCGATTCACATTTTGAAAGTTGAAATAATGCACCTTGATAAGATAATAAAAACATATTTGATCGATGGTCAAGTAGAACCATCTCCTATAAAAGTACAACAAGCTAGTTTTAACCTTGCTTACTAAGAGCCCGTTTGGATTGGCTTAAAAAAATAAATAATTTTTAAGTAAAAAAAAAAAAAAAGTAGGGTACTTTTGATTTTTGACTTATTTTAAGTTAATTTAAATTTATTTTAAGTCATTTTTGATCTTGCTAAATACATGTACCTTATTTTAAGTTATTTTTTATATTTGTCAAAGAATCCAAAAGTTAAAAACTGACTAAAAGTAAGTTTAATCAACTATTAAGTTAATCTAAACATCCTATTAATATATACAGTCAAACATGTGTCAAAATTGAGCTATTACTACTACTTGTGCCGGAAAATAACAGCTCCACATATACGCCCGCGGGAATGGTGGCAACTGCGAGACAATGAACTCACATCGGCATTTCATCAAACAGTTGATAGGCAGGACAAAGAGCCTCCCTCTGCTCTCCGTTGCTATCTCATTGCAGCTCAGAATATGCCTCCCATTCTCTTCATCGGCAACGCCCACCGGTACACCAATCCAAACTCATCCAAAGAAAAGCCTCTACACCTCGTTTTTCTGCACACTTGTCCATATATTCCTTCGCTGCCATCGCCTTTCCAGAGCCACGGAAACGTTCTCTTCAATGAGAAATTACAATCTTGTCCCTGACCTTCCTTCATGGAATCGTCTCTTGCATCATTTCAATTCTGCAGGTCTGGTTGATCAGGTAATTATCCTTTATTCTGATATGCTTGCTTGTGGAGTCGCTTCTAATGTGGTTACTCGCAATATAGTCGTGCATTCGCTTTGCAAAGTTGGGAAACTGGAAAAAGCGCTTGAATTACTTAGAAAGAACGAAAGTGACACTGTTACTTATAACACTTTGATATGGGGGTTCTGCAGAATTGGGTTTGTTGAAATGGGTTTTGGATTGGTGTCTGATATGTTAAAGAAGGGTATTTTCATAGACACTATCACTTGTAATATATTAATTAAGGGGTTTTGTGATAAGGGTCTTTTGTATAATGCAGAATTGGTGATGGAAATGTTGAGTGATAAAAATAGGGGTGTTTGTAAAGACGTTGTTGGTTTTAACACTCTGATTCATGGATATTGTAAGGCTGTTGAGATGAGTGGTGGATTTGAGATGATGGAGAGGATGAAAAGAGAAGGTTTATCACCGGACATTGTTACATATAATACTCTGATTAATGGTTTCGGCATAATGGGAGATTTTGATGCTGCAAATTGTATCATGGATGAGCTCTTGGACTCTAATGAAAATGTGAATGTTAGTTATGTCGGTGATGAAGAAAAATATGACTATGAAGATGGTGAAAATAAGGGCCTGGTAGTAGGAGACTTGGGTTTAGAACCAAATACTATTACATACACCACATTGATTAGTAAATATGTTAAGTGGTTTCAGTTTGAGAAAGCATTTGCTACATATGAAGAAATGACAAGGCTTGGCTTCTTCTATGACATTGTTACTTATAATTCCCTTATATATGGTCTTTGTAAAAATGAACGGTTTCATGAGGCCAAATTACTTCTTGATGAGATGAGAAGAGTGGGTGTGGATCCTAATCACGTGACATACTCTATTTTTATTCATCACTTGTACAAAAATAAGGCCGAAAAGGTTGCTGCTAACTTCCAAAGTCAAATAGTGATTAGAGGAGTGCCTTTCGATGTTGTCTTGTTTACCTCTTTGATAAATGGGCTTTTTAAAGTTGGAAAATCCAGGGAGGCAAAAGACATGTTTCAGACCCCCTTGAAGTCTAACATAACTCCAAATCATATTACCTATACTGCATTGGTTGATGGGCACTGCAAATCTGGTGACTTAAAGAGTGTAGAGATTTTACTGCAACAAATGGAACAGAAAGGTGTTTTACCAAATGTTGTCACATTCTCTTCTGTAATTAATGGTTATGCCAAAAGTGGAATGGTTGAGGCAGCTATTGAAATTATGAGGAAAATGGTAAGCATAAATGTTAACCCTAATGTTTTCACATATAATACCCTGATTGATGGCTGCTTTAAGGCTGGTAAACATGATATGGCTCTTGCTCTGTATGAGGAAATGCAGTCGAATGGTGTTGAGGAAAATGAATTCTTGTTAGATACATTTTTGAATAATTTGAAAAAACTGGGTAAAATGGATGAAGCTGAGGCCATTTTTATGGATATGGTATCTAAGGGTTTGTCACCCGATCATGTGAATTACACATCATTGATGGATGGACTCTTCAAAAAAGGGAAGGAGTCAGATGCTCTTCAATTGGTCGAAGAGATGAAAGAGAAAAAAATATGCTTTGACACAATAGCATGCAATGTACTGCTTAACGGATTATTGGGAATTGGTCAGTATGAGGTACAGTCTGTTTATGCTGAAATTAGAAAACTTGGTCTAGTTCCAGATATTCAAACTTTCAATTCTTTAATTGATGCTTACTGCAAAGAGGGGAAGCTGGAAAGTGCTGTCAAAGTCTGGGTTGAAATGAAGAGCAGTGGGATAATGCCTAATTCAATCACTTGTAATATATTGGTGAAGGGACTTTGTGAAGTAGGTGATATTGAAAAAGCAATGGATTTGTTAACGGATGTGGTGACAATTGGTTTTCGTCCTTCACCAGCTATTCACAAAATTGTTCTCGATGCTGCTTCAGGCCACACAAGAGCAGATATAATCCTGAGAATGCATGAGCGGCTTGTAGGCATGGGACTTAAGCTTGATCAGACTGTTCACAACACTCTTATTGCTGTTTTATGCAAGCTTGGGATGACCAGAAAGGCAATGTCAGTACTAGAAAACATGAGAGAAAGAGGATTTTCAGCTGATACTACCACTTATAATGCCTTCATACGTGGATATTGCAAAAGTTACCAATTCCAAAAGGTTTTTGCAACATATTCTGAGATGCTGGCTAAAGGAGTTCCTCCTAATGTTGCAACATACAACACTATGTTAGCATCTCTATCAGCCGTTGGACTGATGAATGAAGCAGCTGATTTGTTCAATGAAATGAAGGGAAGGGGTTTTGTCCCTAATGCTAATACATATGACATTTTAGTCTCTGGCCATGGGAAAATTGGAAATAAAAAGGAATCCATCAAACTTTACTGTGAGATGATTACAAAAGGTTTTGTTCCTCGCACTAGTACCTATAATGTACTCATCTTTGACTTTGCAAAGGCGGGAAAAATGAGACAGGCCCATGAACTAATGCACGAGATGCAAGTCAGAGGGTTAATACCAAATTCTTCAACATATGACATACTATTAGTTGGATGGTGCAAGCTATCAAAAAGGCCGGAGCTTGAAAGGTCATTGAGACTGTCATGCCGGAGTGAGGTAAGAAAGTTACTTGAAGAGATGAAAGATAAAGGTTTCACTCCAAAAGAAACCACCCTTTGTTATATCAATCCTGGCTTTTCAAAATCGGGAGAACATGATACAGAATGGTGGTTGAACAGATGGCACAAGACAAAGCAGAGTTGATTCTTGAAAAAATAAGAAGTTTCTCAAGGATGGAATTTCTATTATTTTTTTGGTTTCTCTCTTGAAACATCAGGTTAAGTTATGTGGATGAGAGAACCGAGCAGATGAGAAGAAACAAATAATGCAAAGGACCTGAAGAAAAAGGAGAGAAATCAGGACATTTATATCTGCTTTTCAAGAATTTTCGTAAGTTATTCTTTCCCATTTTTTTTGGTTTCTACCTCATTTACTTCTACTCAATTGTATTGGAAGTCAAAACTGTTCTATATTCATTGCCTACAAAAAATAAGCTTTTCCCTTAATGCAATCCATTTACAATGATTATTTTTAGAGCTATAAATTCAGAAACTATACAAGATCATCAATCCTAAATCATGTAGATGCTGTAAAGAGAAGTCTTTCAAGTTTCTAAGCTTATTGGTTTTGATCATAGATGACAAAAGATATTTGTTAGTGTAGAATTTCTTTTTTTCATTTTCCACACAATTTGTGACAACCTACAGGAAAAATATGACATTTAATTGGGGAATATGGGGTAGTTTGGTATGCAAAAAAAGTGTTAATGACAACAACAACAACAATGATGATTCAATCCTCAAGGACCAAACTTGTCAGGTCAATTATATGATATGTGGATTAAGATTTTTACTTTATGCTGGTATATTAACATGCTTGAGTAAATTTCAATTGCTCCTCTTGTAAAAGGAAGACACAAATACTTGACATGATTTTTCTAAATATAGAGCCAACATGATGAGAGCTTGAAGCAAAGTTTCGAGGAAAAGTCTGCAGTTGAAGCTAAATGCCAGAACATGTCTGAACCATTGAATACAGTGGTAAGAAGAGAAAGTGTTTTAGTTGTTTGTTCCACGTCTGCGTACTGGAGTTGAAATTAGCTTTGTCCGTTCCAAATAGAAAAAATGGCATACAGTCCCACATTGGTTGGAGAATGGACTGGTGGTTTGCTTATATGGACTTGGGCAATTCTCCGCTCACGAGCTAACTTTTGGGGTTGAGTTATGCCCAAGTGCCATATATTTACATGGTATCATATGCAGGTTCTTCCCCATTTGGTTTCCCGGTCCACATTCCAGTCAGGCCTAGACGTGAAAGGGTATGTTAGAGTGGGTTGTAGTCCTGCATTGGTTGGGGAATGGACTGGTGATTTGCTTCTATGGACTTTGACAATCCTCCCCTCATGAGCTAGTTTTTGGGGTTGAGTTAGGCCCAAATGCCATATCTTTACAAGCATGAATGGGGTTGTCGAAGTGTAGGGTGTTAATATAGCTCCCAATTCCCATGAGGGCAAGCATAAAAAGACTGAAATGGTTAAAGTTATTTATAGGATATTTTCTTTCATCCATGCATATTGATTGGTAGGCTTTAACTTTGTTATTTGTGTGAACTTTTGGTGCAGAGAGATGTTACAATTTTTGGCGGACTGCATTGAAGACTAAGATATTCACAGAGGAGGTAAATAACAAATCATGTAAATATTCTGTGGTTTGAATCACCAATCATTTAACTGAGAGCAAATGACTCTGATTTAGATCTTACAGCATGATGAAGACACTTTGAATTACCTCAAGATATCAAGTGGTGCTGGATTATTGATCTAAAGGGTTATAAGTTTCACTTCTTTCTTTGATACATAACCTTTTCTCAAGAGTCCTGTCTTTACTAAAACCTATCACATGATTGATGATGGTGAGCGTAAATTGGAGAAGGCCTTATGGTAGGTTTTAACTTCTTGGGTTTATATCATATGATCCTGTTATTGTTTGTTCATTTGATGTGGGATGTCTTGTAGGACCGACATTTGAATGGTACTATCCAAGTAAAGGCTTGACTCACAAGATCCTAAAAGGGAATTCAAAGAAGGGGTCAAAAGATGCTAAACCTATAATCAGGACCGGTACCTGCAAAAGATTTTTCAATACCTTTCATCCACCACAAATTGGCAAAGATGATGATGACAATAATGAAGATTTGTAGATTCAACAGCTTTTATGCTATGTTGCCGTGCCCGTATCAGATACTCAAAAAATGCACTACTTTTGGAGGATTTGACACAGACCTGTCTATATTTCTGAAGAGTTGGAGCAACAAAGCTATGATTTTGTTCAATTACGCTGTAGGTGATTCAGAATTTTTGCCTTTATTATTTGGGTGTGCTGATAGTTTTTTTGGTCTGTCCATATGATATTTCCAATTGCCCTTTTAATCATCATCACTAAAGATGAGACGAATGGCTTTTGTGGAATTTTTCTAAGGTGAACGATGGAAATGTTGTTTTTCTTTTAGTATGTTACTTATGTTTGTTTATTCAACATAATCGTAGAAGAGTGCCATAGCATAATTTGAAGAAGGTCAGCATGGAGAATGTCCTCCAAAGTGCGAACAGCAGTTTGTATTTTACCCGATAGCTGGTTGAAGAAATGGAATGAAAATGGTATGCACTAATTACCTTAAAGAGTGCTTTTTTATTCCTAAGGAAGTTGCAATATGGGACTCCCTTTTTTTCCTGTTTATGTATCAAAATTGGATGATCAATTTATGTTCCACATTGGAACTATGCTGCCTAGCCCAAAGTTAAAATTGCACTGAAGTCGGCTAATGTTGTAAAGAAAGTATCTAGCATCAAGATCCAGACTTACGATACCTTCTTTCTGTATCTCAGATAGTCTGGTTTCTTAATTTTCTATATGGACGCATGTTTTTCTTCTTTGTCCTTACTGTTGCAGTAAATTGCCAACGTAATTGAGCTATGCTTGTGTGAGAGGGTTTTTAGTTATACCGTTAATGCTTAAAACGGTGCAAAAAAATTTTTGTGATTGGTATAAACCTTGTTTGGTTCATTTTGTGGCTTCATTAATGGGCTATTATTTTGTTGCCCATTCTCTGAGTTCAATTATATTGGCTGAAAATTGAACCTTTTTTTCTTTTCAAAACACATCAGCTCTGTCATGGAGCGAAATGAAAAGGGGCTTCAAAAGTGCTAATAGATACGGTCTCTGGTATTCTTAGTCTCTGGAAGTCAGAAATTATCTAGTTCTGTCACTGCAAGAACAGAGATGCATAAAGTTCATTCGTTTAAGTTTGGGGCAGCTCTTACATGTGCAAATTTTCCTACTGTATTTTGGTGTTTAGCTTATGGCTCGACTGTTCTGGTATATTTTTTTGTGTGTGGTGCAATATGCCTGCTGAGGAAAATCTATGGTTGCTAATAGTCATGCTACTGACACCACATTGAACTTGTTCTAGCATATGTGTTCATTGTGTCTCTCTGAAATTGCATTTGAGTTTTGCACGATGGATTGTCTGCATTGTTTATAGATCCAACGGGTTATTGCTTCTTCATTTCCTCCTCTTTATCTCCGGCATTTTACCTACCAGACTTTCTGTATCAGGTGGCATTTGGTTTCCCATCTTTGAGCTTCTGCAACTCAGTTTTGTGGCCTTCAGCTAATGTAGTTACATCAATGCCGGCATCAGTTAGTTTTCTTGGACTTGGACTTGGACTCGGACTCGGACTCGTTCTCAGCACAGCTAGTCGTTTATTTATTATACAGCTCAGTGAACATTCTTTCTTTCTTTCTTGTTAAAATTATTAGATGTGACAGATCATGAGATTTTCTTGATGATCTTTAGTGCTTTCCCATCAATAAAGAGAATTTCAGAGGTCTTGCAATCTTTTTTATACTTTGGATAATCCCTATAAAGCAGTAATTTAATTTGTTTTTCTTTTTGTAGAACAGTTGTTTCTTTGAGTAACATCATTCCATGAATTTTTAGGTGTTTAAATGGTTCCCTCTTAAATACTATTGAATATGTCATAGGTCAATGAGAATTGGGCTAATTTTGGTGTGATACAGCTCACATTAGCATGATCCTAGGACAATGCTTACATGACAGGATGTCATTCAACTCTTCATTAAAAATTACAACTACTCTCAATTAAAAGTCCATTTACCCAATGTTATAGGGTTTGGTAAAGGCATCTACAAATCAGTACAATATTACTAATAACTTATTGGATGCCTAAGAGTCAGCTAATAACTTCTACTTTAGTAAATACTCAATTAGTTAAAGCCTAAGCTTTATTATTTAAACTAATATTAGTTGTTCACTTTCTTCTTTACACGTCTCTTAAAAACTCATAAATAAAAAAGATAGTGTTACTAATACAAACTTATTTACACTCATATGAAACACATAAAGGACTTAAATTTCATTTGTTATGTTATTATTATATTGTTTTAGGAAATAGTTCAACCAACATAGCATTATCAAAGTTGGGGGAAATGAATGAAGTTACCAAAACAACTTATTAAAGCGCGCGCATACATATATATTTATATTATATGTGGTGACTAAATTCCCTTTAACAAAAGGCACTGAGAATAGTATGTATTAATTAGTTTTATGATAAAAATAATTAAGTTTGGTGCATTTTTGAGTAATTAATTGGAAAGATACAGCTGGCTTTGGCGTTTGTTTAGGGACGCGCATACACCGACCGATCCTGTGATCTGTTATACGGCCCCACCCACACACACTAATATAACGGATACTCAACTACACTTTTCAAACTCAATTTAACGCCGTTACTCTTCCTTTTTCATCGCTTATTATTTATTGTGTTTCGATTATCAGATTATTTTGTGTTTTTATTCTTTTTTATTTGGTAGGATTTGCGTTGCTTCTCTCATTAATTGTTATATTATTATTTTATTCTTTGGATTTACTACACTTGAGTCGAGGGTCTTTCAAAAACAGTTTTTCTACCTCCACAATATAGTAAGATCCGTGTAAATTGTATCCTCTCTAAACTCCACTAGTGAAATTTCAGGGAATATGTTGGTGTTACACTATTTCCTCTGTTTCTGTTTTATTACTTATTTCTCATATTTTTTTAGTATTGAATAACTACATATAAAGTAATATGTATCATTTTAATAAAATACACCTCTAATTAAAATTTTAATTCGAGTAATATAAAACAAATGTAAGTAGTACTCTTTTATCTTCTTCTTTTTCCCCCCAACTTTCTTAGTGATCATTTCGAGACTGGCTTCTTTACCGTTGCCTTATTTGAAAATGTTATCTCGTCTCTTTTCTGTCTAAAACCTTGATTAATGTATTTTTGTTTTTATACTAGTAACATTTTCTAGATTATATAGTATAGTATAGATACACTAAATCCTTTAACTTGTAAAGATTTTCTCATTTTACAAGGTTAACCTATTACACACATCAAGTAAGTAAAACGTGAACTTAATAATTACTTCGATATAATATGCATATCTATTTTTAACCTTAGATCACATGTTTAAGCGTGTGTTATGTTCAATCAATTTTTTTTTTATTAAATCATGTGATGATAAATATAATATATAAAAAAAAAAGAAAAGTAAAATATGTAAATTGAAATGACCGGCGAAGAAGTGTGTAGTAGCATTGCAGGAAAGTTTTATTCTTTAGCAAAACCAGATCTAGAAAAGATATTTAATTGTTGTGGTTAATCAATCATCAAAGTAAGTCAAATTAGAGTAACTAGTTAATTACTGACATACCTTTTATTTACTATAAAATAAAATAAAAAACTGAGCAGAAACACAATGATTGATAACGGCGAATCTGTAACGGTGACGGAAATGAGCTGGACACAAAAGGCAGCTACCATAGGAAGAAGAGAGCAAAAACGTGTTTCGGTTGACAAAATTATTAGACGGACTAACTCTGCCGTCTTTGTTCTTTTATATTTAATTTTTTTGTATATTATCAACTCTTTTTTATATTTTGAATAAAAAAATATTTACCTCTTTATTTCGTTGCAATATACTTGTCAGGTTTAGTCCCATATAAATTTGATAATTCGATCAAAATTCATGTAAATTAATCTTGATTTTTGACGATAAAAAAACGTAACAAGTATTTTGAGACGGAATTACTCGGCTACAGCGCCCCCACTATTCTTTTCTTCCTACTACGTGAGCGATTGACAACTCAGTCAACCGAATATCTTTTCGTTTTCTACCCAATTTGGACATCCTATTTCCTACTTATTACGATACTTGCCCCTACCTAACCTTATCAAAAGTTCATACTGCCTTTTAATCTTTTTTCTTATCCTTTCTTTTTCCTAGAGATATTGTTATCATAATAATATTAATTACGACCAACTTTATATCATTTTCAATCATTTTTGTTTGTTCTTGTTAAGGAATGATCATATACATTGCTCCTACTCATGGTTATTTTTCGTAATAATTAATTGCATATTATTGTGTTTTCTTGATGCTTTATTTATGCTTTGCTTCAATTATAAGATTGATCAATCTAGCAATTGTGTCTCTGTTTAAATTAGTTGAAATTAAATAAATAAATTTATGTGTATTAGTTCCACTAAGCTGAAAGCTTGTGCAAAAGAGAGAATATTATTGAACATTTAATATTTAAAAATCATAACAATGCTTCTTTTATGTATAATTCAAGGTAATAAGGAAAAATATTGTTTCATTAATGTTTAAATGAGGTGTCCTTCATTCACATTTTCTCTAGTAAGAACGTTTTCTAAAAAAATTTGTCATTCCCAAATTTAAAATTTGTAGAAGTAATTTTATAGTGAAAAGTAATTTTATTATATAAGATTATTTTAGCAAGAGATTTTCAAGTGGTTGATCAAAGACAATTTCAAAGTTTAGCAAATTGATGATAAAATAAGTGTGCATATTGATTATGTCCAACTAAATAGAATTACATACTAAGTAGTGGTAAGCACATTAACAAAGACCAATATTCATTCTAATATTTTTGGTGACATAAGAAACCACACATTAGACAAAGTATTTTATACTAACTTGTAAATTATTGAACAATGTCAAATCATCCATTGATTTGATTTTTCTCAACATATAGTTACCTCATAGTCTCACTTTATATTTGAAAAAAGTATTTTTGTCAAAGAAAAAATTAACAAATATTTTAAATAATAACATTTTGTGTTTTTATAAGCTATTTGAAAAATCACTTTTGTTAGTATTACAAAAGCAACTTGCATTATAAAGTTTCGTAGTCACTCTTTCAAATATTGCTTTTTGGGCGCTCAATTACAAAAACAAACTATATAAAAATTTACTTCATAATTAGGATTATTCAAATAGATAAACTATTTAAAACACGCTTGTAAGATACACCGAAAAGCTTTATGAATCTGGAAAATAAATTGTAAGATACACCAATGAGCTTTATGAAACTTCCATCATAAATACATTGCTAAAAAATATGTGATGTTAGCTTTTATTTGTATTATTAGGCAGTTTGGTAAATATCAATTTTTATTAAAAATATTTTTTAAAACAACTTGTATTTATACGAAATTGATCCAACAAGCTAATCCTTTTTGGTCCATATGAAAAACATCACATTATATATCTCAAGTACTATATTTTTTGCAAATTTTTTTTTTTAGTGGAAACTGTCAAACTCAATACGTGATTGGAATTTTCTCAATATTTGATAGCTACCTCACCAATTATTTATGTATGTATGTATAATGCTGGCTTCTAATTTTTTTTTAAAAAATTCTTCTTCTAAATATTCCGCGTTGAAATTAAAGTTAGTGGACATCCAATAAACCAAAGTATCAAAGTCTTCTAATCCTTCGTGGCAATTTGGAAATAAAGTCAAGTATTAGGGGTAGATAAACAACCACCTCTACTTATAATACAACTGGCCTCTCCCATTATAACTTGTCTTCTTCACAATTTGCAGAAATTAACAAATTTTCAACATCGAAAATACAGCAAAATCAGCCGTCCGAACCATAAACGAGAAGAATTAGCAAAAGGCTGCTTTAATTTCTGTTCATTTTTTTTCAATTCAAGGAAAAAAAATGGGAGTTCCTTCGTATTTGATTGTTTGTGTTCTTGTTGGAGCTTTTTTCATTTCAATGGCTGCCGCCGGCGACAATGGTAGCTTCGATTGGATGGTGCCGGCGAGATCCGGTGAATGCAAGGGGAGTATTGCAGAGTGCATGGCTGAAGAAGATGAGTTTGCGCTTGACAGTGAGTCAAACAGGCGTATTTTAGAAACCAAAAAGTACATCAGCTATGGTGCACTCCAGAAGAACAGTGTGCCGTGTTCTCGCCGTGGAGCTTCCTACTACAACTGCAAACCTGGAGCTCAAGCAAATCCCTACACTCGTGGATGCAGTGCTATTACTCGTTGCAGGAGCTAGGTTCTCTATTTTCTCTTCTTCTTCCACAGGATCCATAAAAAAAATGTATTTCTCTTGGTATATTTTTATTTTTATTTTTATTTTATTTTCCTTTTTTTTGGAGATGGGGTTTGTTTGGTATACGAATGAGGAGATGCTCTTAATGGGTATTGATTGTTGTCATAAACTCTTTTTTTTTAAATTATTTTTTCATTTTTTTCTCTTTTAATGGTGTTTCTATATACTACAGCTTATAGTAAACTGAATTTGTCTGTCAATAATTCAATTTAAATATACTGTTGGTACTATCTGTTTTTATTTGCCTCTGTTTATAATTTTGGCTTTTATTCTCTGTTTGCACAGATAGAGTAAACTTATTGCTATTGATATTGAATGGAAATTATTAGCATTTCTGAGTTTTTTCCAGATCTGGGTTTGAAATTGTGTTGTCTTCTTCTTACTACAGGGGACTGTTTGATATTGACTGTTATTTGTTAATAATTTGAGCTACTTAAAGAACTTTTGAATGTTTTGTGTTTGAATTTCCAGCTTTTCATTGTTCATGGTGTGAACAAAGAAAAGTTGTATGTGGATCTGTTTCTTTGTGTGGACCATCCATTTTGATTTCTTTTTTCTTATGTTTACACTTTTTTACTTGCAATGTTTTTTTTTTGAGAGAGAATAAAAGAATAAGGAAATGAGGGGAAAGGCTTGATGAAGATTTGAATTAGATTCCTTGCAGAAAGTATAGTAGATTAAAAAACAATGAAGGAATCAAATTAAGTTTTTTGAGTTAATTTATTAGTATTTTCCTTTTGGTATAAGATGAGAGATAAATTTGAATTATCTAGAACTAAGCAAGAGTGTTATTATAATTTTAACTAAGCAATGTTGTTTCTTAAATTTTAACCAGAGTCATTTTTGTTGAAAAAAAGAGATGGAGATAAGAATATTTTGCTCATATGTTGTAGGTCACTTATAATTTGTTTCCTTTGTATGATATTATTTGATTTGATATGGTGGTCTGCTAGACTAAAATTCATTTCATTAAGATCTACTGAATCAGCAGTAGTTTTTCTGACAATAGTATAGTACAAATAATTTACATTTGTCAGTGTAAAATTGACATCATGTCAAGCAAATATAATTGACTCGAAAAATAGAGTAATAATCTGTTATAAGCAATTAAATTGCACCTAACAATTTAAAAGAATTTAAATTTATGAGTGTATAAGTTTAAAGGTCTTTACTGTCGGCAAATAGTGAATGCGTTGTATTCATAATTATTGTAATAATAAGTAGTAAAATAATAGTGATGATCCACAAGGACCACAACTATGTTTTTGTATATCTCCAATTAGAGAGACAAAACAGAATTATAGTACAAAGCAATTAAGTATTACTACAAATATTGCAAAACCATCCATCAAGTCTATATTTCCTCTGTAGAAGCTCCCCATTCATTTTTAATTTTTTTTAGTTTTGGCAATAATATCCTTCACCTCACTTTTGTCCCAATTTATGTCAAAGGATTCTGATATCGGTTTCATATCATATATTATTGATTTGATTTATTAGTTATCTGTGTACGTGCTAAATTGATAATTAAACTAATAAAATATTCGTTATGTCTTTTCACAATTTAATTTTTGATTTAACCGGATAAAAAAATATCCTTCTAATTTTTCTTTCATTTTCTTATTTTCTTTGTTCGTATATATATAATTAATTGGCTCTTGTTTAATTGAAACAAGATTTGATGAAAAATTACACAAGAATAGAGTTCAAAAAACCTAAATGAATTGACAAAAAAGGAAGACAGCTTCACATCTCTAATTATTGTGTTAGATAGACTTTCAAAAACTCTGTCAAACAACCCAAAAAAACAAGTAAACAAATAATAATTGAGATTTGAAAAATTAAATTAAAATTTTAGTGTAAGCAAATTAGACCTAAGTATTTGCAATTGTCAATAAGTTTTCATGGTACTCATAAGTTTCTCTTCTCTTTCCTTATTTCTTACCATCTTTTTTTCCCTGAAAGTGCTAACATGTTTTTGTTACATCTTTTCTTGGTGAAATCAAATGCAACAAAGAGATTGAAATATTTATACAATAGTTTGCTTCAAATAAGTAAATATCAATATTTTTTTAAAATTAATTCGAATATTATAATATAAAAAACAATTTGACTTTTCAAATAGTTACATTCCCATGAAATGAAAGGCGAGGAGTAATAAATATCAAACAAAAAAGAGCCTTGCCTTAATGCCTATCACAATGTCAATTCTCCTTTTCCTTTTTCTAGTTAAAACCCTTTCGATGGCCCTTCAACTTTTGCTATTGGAAGTTTGAAAATATTTAGCACTTGAACTATTTTGTCCAAAAATTCAATCAAATCCTATAAAAAAAAAATTATATATTGCTATTTGAGATAAATTTAATAGCCATTTGATATTTTAAATAAAAATGAAAGAATTAGATAATTTTTGAAAGAGTTTCTCTTCCCAATAATTTTTTTTAAACAAGGAGGAAAATCTAAACTTTCATTTAACAAAAGAAATGAAAGAAATAGGAGAATTTATTTTTAGCTTGAATAAGTTAAAAAGAAAACATGAAAACATTTTTCTTTAAAACAGAGAAAATAAAGTTTCTAGTATTTTTTATTTTTCCAATAAAATATCATCAACATTTGAAGAAATTATCTCTACCGACAATGTTCTAGAATTACAATAATAGTCAAATGACTAAAGGAACAAATTTACTCAAAGTTAATTTACCAATCTTTTCACACAATTTTGAAATATCAAAATGTTACATTATTGTACTAAAGAGATCTTCCCAACATAAAAATATCTTCCAACATAAGGTGTGAGTGTGAGTAGGGTTTGATACAAACCATGACAATGTCATTTCAAGTTTTAAAAAAATTAACAAAAAGATTTCATCAAAAGGTGGATGGCATTTGGTGGCTTTATTTATTTTGATTTTCATGTTCTTTAAAGTCTTCGCATGCAGTCCATATACTCAATGATTTTACTCAAAAACATACAACAAAAGTATCAACTATATATCTTTAAAACTAGATTTGGTTTGTCTTTCAATTATTAGTTTTCTTTATGAAGCTTGTTGGTTGTTAATGAAAGGTTCATTTCAACCACCAATGTCATTCATTCATTCTACTTATTTTTCAAAATAAAAATATCATCATATTTACATTTCTTTTATTTATTTTTACTTGAGGCCCCATCAAGATAAGAGCACAAAAGATATGTTGGGGTTGAGAATTTGGGGTGCGTCCTTATGTCGATTTAGAATCAGCTAGGATAGAAATAAAGCATTGATCAAACTCTTCTTTAGTATAAAGGTAATAGCTATGAATACTGATAACTTCCGAAAAAAACTAAAGAATGAGACCTAACCAAGGATTTTACTCCCTCTTTTCCATTTTAATAATCGCTTTAGCTTTAAAAATTGTCTCAAATAACCGGTACTTTAAAAAATTAAGATTAAACTGGACAATTATTTTTAAATTTACCCTTAATATTAAAGAAGCAATTCTTTTAAATACTTCTCAATTCAAAAAAATAAGCATCTACCCCAAGGGTAACTTAGTAAATTATATTTTGTATTTATTATTTTTCTTAATGTGAATGAAAAAAAAGCTAAAACAACAATTAAAATGGAATGAAGAGAAAAGATTAAGAAGTTTTTTTCTTTTTTTTCAAAATTGAGCAAGACTCCACCCATCTCTTTACTAATGATTTTTTCTTTCGTTCAATCATCACTTATTTGACCACGTCTAGTTTCAAGATTGCCCTAACCTAACTTGATGTCACGATTCAGTTTGTGTTAATTATGATTTGAGTAAAAGACCATATTTATTGATGTATTATATTAGAAATTGGAAATTGAACAATTTCGCCTTTCATTAAATTTTTTATTTATTATCACTTTCGTCAATCAAAAAATTATTTTTGCCTATAATGATGAACGATGATAATTGTGGTGAAATATGAATGTAATGGTGAACTATCATTCTTGTAAAAAGAATTTAAATAAGTATCTTGATGATATTAAGACTATGTTATATATTTTAACTATTAAAATTTGTTCATATTATTAGGTGATTGTAACATTAACAAAGAAATAGAATTTGATTAAGATCTAAGTAACAATCTTCATTAAGTACACACAAATTAGCCTTAATTGTTAATTCTTAATAATGTTGAGAATGACACATTTAATTATTGAATGTTTATAAAAGATAATAATGTTACACAAATTACAATCAAAAAAATATTTCCGCTGCCGGGATTTGAACCCGGATTCCAATACTTAAGATAGAAATTGCCAGTGCTACAACGGATTACTTTGGTAATAATTTGGGAACAAAATGTATTTACCTATTTCGTGAATTCATCATTGGAAAAACTTTATTTTAAATTTATCATTTATTCTTAATTAGATGATTTATAATCACAGAAATATCTATAATTTATTTTAGTCATAACTATAAAAGTTCATACTTTATTTCTTAAATTTCATATTATAATTAAAATATATCAACGTAAATTAAGATAGAAAAAATAGTTAGGGTGCATAAAAATGTTGAATGGATTAGGCATTCTTCAAATTAAGTTTTAAGATTGTGTGTCTGGAGTACATTTCAAGGGTGTACTTGAAAATATTCGTCTTTTTACATATCAAATCTCCCTTTCAATCACCCTCTGCTTACTCGTTTTTTGAAAGTCGTCATCCGAACCCGAATTCCAAACAGTGCAACAGCGGAACCTTTGGTAGTTGTTTAGGGAACAAATTTTAGTTGTCTTATTAAAGACATATAACTATTTTACTACATCACACATAACCTCAAAGTTTTTCTTTGGATTTAAAAATAATGACATTTTCCCTCTAAAGTTAAAGATAATTTTGTAATTTATATGTGTTCTCTTGTCTTTGCAAACATAATTAACAATTATTTGGGTGCATAAATTGTACTTTATTATTTTGCTAGAACAAATTTAGAATAAGTGAAAACATTTTTAAACATATAACTTACACAAAAATTATTAGGGGATGTGTGAAATATGAAGAGGATAGTGAGGTGGTATTTTACATGACGTTCAACTCACCTAAATATTAGATCACACGGGTTTTAGTTAAGGTGCACATCCGGTAGAAATAGGGATATATTTATGTTATATATAAGTCGGCCTTAAATGTTTGCAATTTTTATTTTTTTTTGGTTTTCTATCCGTTATCCGATACCCACATTGTAGCCCGACTAAATCCGAATTTGCAATTGTTAATAGTGTTGAGAGTCACATTTATTTATTGAAAGTTTGAAAAGGATAATGTTACACAAACGATAATGGAAAAATATTTATTAAAAGAATTCCGCTGCCGGGATTTGAACCCGGATTCTTAAACAAGATAGAATTGCCAGTGCTACAGCGGACTCATTTTGTGTTAGGAGTGGAAACAATCTTATTTGTACCTTCAGGAGAAATTTATTTCACATTTTTGCACAAAACAACCTTAAATTACATATAACCCCCAATTTTTTTCTTTGAACAAATAAAACTTTTATTTTTCCTCTCAATTTAGTATAATTTCGCAAACTTAGAAAAAAATTAATGGTATATACTTTTCTTCTCTTTCTTTACTATTTTACTATCTTTTTCCCTCCTAAAATTTCTAACTTATTTGTCGTATTTTGTGAATACCCCTGGATGATATAATACAAGCTTAAATGAAGAAGTGTGTATTCATATAGTCAATCCAACTTGTTGGAAAACTGGGACGTTATTATTATTGTTGTTGATGTTGATATTGCAAACACCCCTACTATGCTAGTATTTGAATATTATAGTCACATATTAGAAAAATTGCCTAATATTGTCGCCAAAATTTGCAAAAATTTCAATGTAAAGAAAAGAATTATTACAAATCTATTGTTAGAGATGAAATTAATCAAGAAATACAAAGAAGAACATGTATGTTGATCTATGCTAATTATTAATTGTTCCTTTGTCTTCTTGATTTTCCAATTAACCAAACATGCGTTGAAGCACTTTCATAATCATCAGGATACAATCTGATAACTTGTAGCTGCAAATTTCTGAGAGTAATTGCAAATTCTAATGCTTCATTCATCGCTTCTCGAGCACCAGCAAGTGCTTCTACTATTTCTTGACTTACAATGTAATGTGAACATACTTGATTAAGTATGTTGTCGTGCCTTTCTTCATATCTTAAAACTCTGTCCTCAGCTTGTTCTAATGCTTGTGTTATTATCCTCAATTTCTCTGCTGCTATTTGCTTGTTTTGCCTTTTCCTCAAGATTGGCAAGTATAGCAAGAATGATGATGTGAAGCATATAATTGCAAAAGTAAAGTTGTTAAAATACATTGAAGCTCTCTGTTGAGAATTCATCTCCGAAGTAGATGAGTTGTTGTTGAAGTAAAATAATAGAAAGGGGAATTGATTCTTTGCTTTGAATCAATATTGGCATAACTTCATATCATTTGCTTGAAGTGAATTATATTATATTCCTTCATGTAAAGGAAATGAAAGCATGAGGTTCCTTATCACCAAAGCTATTCATATAGTAGAGTAATATTTTGACAATGTCAGATTTCCTTTCACCATATCTATTTTCCTAGTAAGTGCACTAAAATCCACTTCTTCATTATTATCTTTCTAAACTAAGTACCTTCAAGAAGACACTTTGTACATTTTTGTAATGAGAACCATTTTGAGCCTACGATGTTTAGCAGCAATGAAATGTAATCATGCCAAAATTTCTGTGGACATCAAAGTTGAATCCATGTTTGATTAGAATGAAGAGGTTTCATAACCTTTTTCCATGCCTAAAATATTTAAGTATTCATAGAAATTATGTCCTTAGCTTTTGAATTCTAACATACAACTTCCAATTACAGCACTGAATTCTAGGTTATTTTTAGTTGGGAAATTGCTCATCTCACAATCCCAAACATTACTATAAATGATGAACCATTTTGTTCTCTTGGAATTAAGTAGAATGATTCTTCTCAAGATTAAACCACATATAAAAAAGAATCAAATAAACTGACCACACTCTGCTGCTACTTTTCCATCCTGACCAGCCTCTTGATAATAAATAAGCCTCCAGACTCTGTAAAGGTTACAACCATTACATTTCCAATGTAGTCTTTTTTGGAAGTGAAGTTTACTAAGAAATTCTTTTTCAGAAGCATTGAGGCAGGAATTAAATATTAGAGTAGATTCGGATACCACAATATATTCTAAATGAACAAACCATCTTATATTAGAATCATCTATTAGTATATTGTATCAGACAGTACAGAGACTGGAAATCACCGAAAATAATTCAACCAAAAAAAACAAATACTACTAGTACTATGCCTCAGTGCCAAACTAGAAGGATTCAGCATATGAATCCTCAGCTGGGCCAAGTTCAGATAAATAACCTATAAAGTGTATGAGATGAGGAGAATAAGTTCAACGATGAATTTCCTCTTCATGAACATGAGGGAATATACACATATCACTCTAAATATTGAATATTGAATGCAAAGGATCAAAGACATACAGATATGCAATATCCTGTTAAATAAGATACAAAATTATTCCATCTAACATATCACCTGCAGAGTGCTCTCGTGAAATTCCTTATGCACCTGCCTCAGATGTACTCTGATTTTGGCAACTGAAAAGACAACGAGCAAACATCACAGCTCAATTGATAAGGAAGAGTATATCAAGCAAATTCATTCCTGAACAGCATCATCATATTAATTAAATGATAATAACGTAAAAGTACAAATAAGTCGGCCTTAAAAATTTGCAATTGTTAATAATGTCACATTTAATATTTGAAAAAGATAATGTTGCCAAATGATAAGGGAAAAAATATGTATTAAAAAAATTCCGCTGCCGGGATTTGAACCCGGATTCTTCAACAAGATAGAATTGCCAGTGCTACAGCGGACTCTTTGGTGTTGCTAGTGGGAACAAAATTATTTCTATCTTTCTGAAGAAACTTATTTCACATTTCTGCACCAAACAACCTTAAATTACATATAACCCCTAAAAAAAAAAAAAATCCTCTCGATTAAGGATAATTTCGCAAACTTAGAAAAAATTTCATGGTATATATTTCACTTTTTTTTCTTTGTTATTTTACTATCTTTTTCCCCTTGAAATTTCACACTTTTTTTTGTAGTGATTTGTGAATACCCCTTGATGATGATATAATGCGAGCTTATATGAAGAAAAATTGTATGCATATAGTCAATCCAATTTGTTTGGGAACTAGGACGTGATAAAGTAATTATTATTGTTGTTGATACTAGTCGTGTCTTTCTTCACATGTTAAAACTGTCCTCAGCTTTGTTCTAATGCTTCTGTTATTATCCTCAATTTCTCTGTTGCTATTTGCATCTTTTGCCTTCATCTCAAGATTGGTAAGTATAGCAAGAATGAAGATGTGAAGCCTATAATTGCAAAAGTAAAGTTGTTAAAATACATTGAGGCTCTGTTGAAAATTCATCTGTCGTTGAAGTAAATAGAAAGGGGAATTGAGACAAAAATGGAAATATGAATTGAGTGCGCATCCGGGGAATCGAACCCCGGTCAGTACCGTGGGAGGGTACTATGATACCACTACACCAGATGCGCTTCTTGTTGTTAACATACTACTAAACTGAACTAATTTCTTTCAATTTAGGGGGAAAGGCAAACACAAATCTGGAGGTGATGTATTATAAGTATGAAGGGAAAAAAGTGTCTCTCTTACTTTTAAGTCATTGATTTCCAATCCTAAATAAACCTTTAAGAGCAAGGCAAGGTACTACATACACGTCACTCTCCCCATACTAAAGAGAGGGCGTCTTGAGCAGAACAAGTATCTGTTCCATTATTCTGCTGACTAAAGCCTTGATGTTTGGCCACTCGCCAAGTCTCCCTTCATAACCACAATAGGAGATGTCTGCAAAATTTCTCTGCACCAGAAAGGATTGACAATTACCAGCAATGCCAAAATGAGATGACAAAGTACGAAGGAGTGCAAGCGAATGTGAGATGCCAGACAAACTCACACAAAGAGTAGTAACAACTTGCAAAAGATCATTGCCTCAGCCTTTTAAGTTGTGTCTTTCAGGTGGACCTTTGATGCATATATCACACCTGTGCATTATGTACCAGGTAAATGCCACAAACTAAGAAAGTGAACTCATTGCAAGAAAAACCTGTGACAAACATGTATTTTATTGAGCAAAAATTAACTATACTCAAAAGATAGAAGGCAAACACCAGTAAGCATGACTTGAAAAAGATATTAGCAATGGGATGCATTTGGCACATCTTTACATGCATAGGAAGTCATTTTTACTTCAAACGGCCACAAATGAATACCTCTTTTATGTTGCATGTCCTGTGATAAAACGAGTACCTGAAACCTCAATTTAGAGACTAACTTAAGAGGAATCAAATATTAGAAACAACATTTACAGTGCTGAGGACATTCTTTGCCTCCACACCCACCCCGAAAGGGAAAGTGGAAGAAAATTAACAGAAAAGCACAAGCACACTTCCTTGACATGAAGCAGCTTGTAAGGAACAAAAGAGAAAGCACAATAGCCAGTGTGTCTTGACATACACGAGAAATTTCTCCAAAAGGAAGTGATCGCCAAAGTACTCCACAAGTGTCTTGGCTCTACAGCAAGAAGTGTTCATTCCATATTTTGTTGAACCACTCGTGATTCGTGAAAAAGGACCGCAGGAGCACCATTCCATGTTGCAGGCTTCTTTGTGGCATCATATCAATAACATTTAATGACAATGCAAAGGGGCAATTCAGAAAACAATGTAATTTTTTTTAGAAGTGAAGTTTACTATGAAATTATTTCTAAAATTTTCTTTCATAAGAATTGAGGCAGGAATTAAATAATTAGAGTCAAAACCTAGATTCGCATACCACAATAGATTCTAAATGAACAAACCCTCTTATATCAGAATCATCTATTAGTAAATAGTATCAGACAGTAGAGAGATTGGACAACACCGAAACTAATTCAACCAATAAAAACAAATATTACTAGAGTACTATACCTCAATGCCAAACTAGAAGGGTTCAGCATATGAACCCTCAATTGGACCAAGTTCAGATAAATAACCTAAAAAGCATCTGAGATCAGGACATAGAGATTGATCCAACTTTGATTCACACAAAAATGAGGACAATAAGTTCAACGATGAATTTTCTCTTCATGAACATGAGGGAATATGCACATAACACTCTAAAATATTGAATGCAAAGGATCAAACATGGACTAACTTGTTAAATAAGATACAAAATGTTTGTTAATATTACTCCATCTAACACATCACCTAGCTTTACCTGCAGAGTGTTCTCGTGAAATTCCTCAGGCACCTGCCTCAGATGTGATTTTGGCAACTGAAAAGAGGAAGAGCAAACATTACGGCACAATTGACAAGTAAGAGTATATCAAGCAACTTCATTCCTAAACAGCATCATCTTTTGTAATGCCCAGGACGGAGGGTGGGGTGATGTGGGCGGGTCAAAGAGAAAGAGTTGGAAGGCTTCTATGTTGCCAAACTGCTGACAGAGGGTTACATTTTACACCATAGGAAAATCTCACGTCGAAAAGTTCGTAAAATGATAAATAAGAACATAGCACAAGTTCACATGGTATGAGCGCTTTTGGGCTTTAATGATAGTGTTGTCCAAGAGACAAATCTTTGAGTTCTCTTAAGCCAAAGCACACAATATGTGCCACAGGCTTATGTTATACCCACTATGACATCAGAGCCAAGTTCCCGAAGTACGATGGTGGGGAAAATCTTAGCAAGGACGCTAAGTTGTAAGGAGGCACTCTCACATGACACGACGGAGGTCGAGTTAATCAGGACGAGTCAAATTTTTAGTTAATGAGGACGAGTCAAATTTTTAGTTAATGAGGATTGGCAAGCATCAGAATAAGGGGTAAATATGACACTTAGGGGTCGTTTGGTAGGCCGCATTATAAGAAATAGTCCATGTATTATGTAAGGAAAACTTTCCAAAATCCCCATCTAAATATATTTATCATTAACTATAGTGATGTGGTATTTCACATGACGTTCAACCCATCTAAATATCAAGTACGATAAGGAAAACATTTGTATTAAAGAAATTCCGCTGCCGGGATTTGAACCCGGAATTCTGCCTAAGACAAGAGATAATTGCCAGTGCTACAACGGACTCTTTTGGTATTAGGAGTGGGAACAATTTTATTTGTACCTTTCTGGAGAAACTTATTTCACATTTATGCACAAAACAACCTTAAATTACATATACGACCATATTTTTTCTTTGAACAAATAAAACTTTTATTTTTCTTCTTTCATGGTATATAAATTTCTCTTTTCTTTCTTTATTATT
Source organism: Solanum gracilifrons (assembly GCA_029582605.1). Taxonomy (NCBI): domain Eukaryota; kingdom Viridiplantae; phylum Streptophyta; class Magnoliopsida; order Solanales; family Solanaceae; genus Solanum; species Solanum gracilifrons. Next base: position 26,348 of record JAJOOH010028670.1, read on the forward strand.
TTACTATCCCCTTGTGAATATCCTTGATGATGATGTAATACGAGCTTATATGAAGAAGTGTTTGAAAATTGGGATGTGACAAAATAATCATTATTGTTGTTGATGTTGATATTCGAACACCCCTACTAGCATGTTAGTACCAGGATATGATAGTCACATACATTAGAAAAATTGCCAAAATTTACAAAGATTTCAATGTAAAGAGAAGGATCATTGCAAGGAAATAGTTTCCATTTAGTAATCAACAAATACAAAAAAGAACGTATATCTTGATCTATGCTAATTATTATTGCAAGGAACGTATATCTTTTTTCTTCATAATCATCAGGGTACAATCTGATAACTTGTAGCTACAAATTTCTGAGAGTAATTGCAAATTCTAATGCTCCATTCATCGCTTCTCGAGCACCAGCAAGTGCTTCTACTATTTCTTGACTTACAATGTAATGTGGACATATTTGATTAAGTATGTTGTCGTGTCTTTCTTCATATCTTAAAAACTCTGTCTTCAGCTTGTTCTAATGCTTGTGTGTTATTATCCTCAATTTCTCTGCTGCTATTTGCTTCTTTTGCCTTTTCCTCAAGATTGGCAAGTATAGCAAGAATGATGATGTGAAGCTTATAATTGCAAAGGTGATGTTGTTATAATACATGTTGAGAATTCATCTAGAGTAGATGAGTTGTTGTTGAAGTAAAATATAGAAAGGGAAATTGATTCTTTGCTTTGAATCAATATTGGCATAACTTCATATCACTTGCTTGAAGTGAATTATATTCCTTCAAGTAAAGGAAATGAAAGAATCTGGAAGCAGAAATTAGACATAAATGGAAAAGGCATAAACCAAAAATGAACTAATTGCGCATCCGGGGAATCGAACCCCGGTCAGTACCGTGGGAGGGTACTATGATACCACTACACCAGATGCGCTTTTGTTGTGAAAATATCACTGAAGTATTAACATATTCTTTTTTTTTTTAATTCATTGATTGTCAATCCTAAATAGACCTTCAGAACTTCCTTCTCAAAGCAAGTAAAGTCTACATACACCTCACTCTCCCATACTCCACTTAGGATCATTTGGTTTAAATTCAAGTTATGATGAAATTAGTTATGATAAGATAATTTTTTATTGAGTGTTTGGTTTGATGTTTTCAAAATAATAAATATTAAGAAAAATCTATTTGCTTACAAAAATGCCCTTCATGATTGTAAAAAGTGATGTATAAAGAGTTGAAAGAGACATTTTTGTCATTTACTTATTTTAACCCCGGGATAAGTTATCCCGGACTTGCCAACCAAACAACAAATTAAGTGGTACTATAATTTAATCCCAAGACTATTTGGTATTATCATTCACACCAAACGACCCCTTAGGGTATGTTGTTGTAATAGATGTTGAAAGCTTGATCTTTCCTTTATACATTTGTTATCACTTTCTCGGCCCAAGTCTCTCCTTTAGGTCTTTGCTTCAGGCCCTCGTGCATTTCAAGTCGAAATGTATCTCTTCACACGTGACCCCCTCCCCGTGTACTGTTCTTCCACTAAAATTTCTATCTTCACAAGGTAAGAGCAAGACTGTGTACACACCACCTTCCCCAAACTCCACTTGTGAAATTACACTGGGTATGATATTGTTGTATTCTCAAGTTTGGAGACAAGTTCAAAACCAAAAAAAAAATAAAAAGAGAAACGTGGCATCTTAAAAGAATCCGTCAATCAAAAACCAGAACGTATAATGGACGAATAACTAAAGAATGGGATGATGCAAATTACGAATCTTTCAACCTTGTTACAAGGCTGATTGTTTCAATTTTCAACAAAGTCGGAATTCTTTTTAACCAGTTCAATGGTTCACATTTGTGTCACTTTTTTGACAGCTTGGCAGTCAATCTTCCTCGAACCGTATTAGAATCAGGCTGACGTTTACGTGATTTTCGTTTTCTTGGAGATTTCCATGTTCGCTTTCTTTGCAAGCGTTGGCGACGGATCTCGGGATCAGCCCAACCTTTTCCCCATTCAGCAAAACTGGAAAAGGACTTGGGGCTTGTCATGGAAAGCAACATATCTGCTTCAGGATAAACATGGAATGGCTGCTCTGTTTCAGAACTCAGGAACTGCCTTCCACGTTCTGTTACTTCTGGATATTTTATCTGCACACGGGTCTGTAACATTTACCATAAATGATCATCCGTAGCATGAAAATAACCACATACAAACATACTCCCAGTTCAAGATTGATTTACAAGGTAACATAACATAAAGAAAGTGGAAAATAAGGCACCAAATGAAAACCTTTACCCCCTCCTAACAGAAATATACCGCTAGAGATGCATCATACCAATATTGTTGTGAAACCATAGTTCCAAGGAAACAACAGCTGTTTTAACACTCAAACTTTCACACGTTTGACTAGTTCCATCTTTCCACATTCTCCATCAAACAGGAGGAACCAGGCGGATAAAAGTAAAACAAGCAGATCTCAAATATAGCACAAACCAAGCAAAAGGGTAATTAAATGTCTTATTCTTAGTGACAGTATCAAACTAATGCAGTTTTCCTGGGAGACAATCTTATCATAAGACAGTCTTGTCCCAATAAGACCATCTATTGTCTTTTTGCTTTGACCCAAAACCCTTGACCTCTTTTCTTAATTTAAAAAAACTCATATCCAGGACATTTCAAATTATAACAACAGTACTACTTTTACTTTCAGAAATAATATAATTATCCAACCGAGGATGAGTGAGGAGATAAACTGATATGGAGGGATGGGTGCTAAAGACCATTGAAACCTATGATCTAGAGTTGTCAGAAATCGGAGATAATAGCAATATGTGGAAAAAGGTTTGAAACATCAAATTTCCGAAGTAACTTTCCTTGTTTGGTGTGCAGTGCAAGATGCAATTTTAACAGCGGACAACACAAGAAAAAGGAGGATACTTGTGAGTTGGTACTTGGTATGTATGTGTGAAGAATCTGGAGAAGATACTAATCATCTCTCGTTGCATTGGAGGCTGGCTTTACAACTATGGAGTGTTGCATTCTCATCCTCAACATCTTTTGGGTGTAATCACTGACAGTGGAGGAAACAATTACAAGTTGGAGATTGGAGAGGATAGGCAATGAAAGTAAGGCAGCTTGGAAGACAAAACCGCCTCGTCTCTGTTGGAGTATACGGAATGAACGGAATATGTACAAATAGGAAAATGTTTCATAATAGTGAGAATGACAGAAAGTATTAGAAGATCTTTTCTATTTCACTTGTATTTTTGGTATGACATAAAAATAGCATATTGTATGGATAGTTGGTCAAACTTGGTGGAAGATAATGTATGACTCCAGCAAAGTCATGCGCGCATCTTGCATTCAATGAGCATCTTGTATTTCATGAAAATTGGGGGCAATATAATCCTTACGTAAGGGGATAGGATTTCCCATTCCTTTATGTAACCTTCTCTCCTCCAATGGAGAATCGTATTTATTTCAGGTTGGGGGGTAGATCATACAACTTAACTGAGACAAAATCTTCTAACGGAACTTGGTTCAACTGGGTGGAGAGCTCAAAGCTCCACATGCGAAAGTGACATTGTTATGGTTAGTCAAGAGGTTGCGAGAGGCATCAGACATAAGGGGAAAGCTTTTAAATCGTGGAGAGGCAAAGATCTGGTTACCTATTTATACTTATCCTTGAAGTTCAATAAATATGGTAGATTCATCTCTATGATTGCAGTAAATGGTGCATCCAGATCAGTAATAATTCTACCTAAGAACAACTTTAATGAGGGGTGGTTGGGGCTTGCAACGAAAATTGAAGGCTTCATAAATGGTTTGAATACACAGCTTGCATTAAATGCCAAAGAGACTATATTACATCCAGATACACAGAAGGGGAAAGGAATTATAAAGAAGCATTACACAGGAACAGATGGGCGCAAAAAGAACAAGAAATACAGCAGGAGGTAAACTCTTTTCATGCCTGCAAATCCAAAGGCGGACAAACTCCTAAGTAGATGCCTAGCGGCATCAATATATATTACTGCTTCTGGGGGGTGGAGTAGTCAGGAATCCAGAAGACTAAAGAAGGAAATTGTAGTTTTCTATATGGGGTTATATTCTGGAGACCTTCAGGTGGGTGCAAGATTCATGCTTCAGAAGGAATTTGAGGACCAAGAGATTTGGGATAGTGTCAAACTTTGTGCTAGTGACAAAGCTCCTTCCCCTAATGGTTTTACCATGGCCTTCTATACCCATTGTTGGGAGGTTATTGGAAAAGATATGATTGCTACAGTCAAAAACTTTCATGAGAGATGTGTCTTTGAGAAAAGCTTCAACTCTACTTATCTGGCTTTAATTCCCAAAAAAATGGGTGCTAAGGAGCTCACTAACTTCAGACCCATTAGCCTAATTGATAGCGTGTACAAGATCATCTCCAAAATACTCACCGAGAGAATCAAAATGGTTATGCACAAACTGGTGGACCCCCCCAACAGTTGGCCTTCATAAAAGGGAGACAAACAGTGGATGCCATTCTTATGGCTAATGAGTATGTTAATGCTAGAACTAGAAGCAGTGTCCCAGGCATCCTATGTAAGTTGGACATTCAAAAAGCTTATGACCACCTCAATTGGAAGTTCCTGTTGGAGACTCTTTCTAAAAGGGGTTTTGGAGGTATATCGTTAAGATGGATGAAGTTTTGCATCAGCACCGTGAAATTCTCAGTTCTAATAATGGCTCTCCCACAGGTTTCTTCTCTTCACAGAGAGGTTTAAGCTAAGGAGACCCATTATCTCCCTTTCTTTTTATTATTGCTATGGAGGGGCTAAATGATATGTTGAAAATCGCTCAAGAAAAGTTGTGGCTGAGAGGTTTTAGGGTATCCAGTAGAGTGGGGGCTGATATGGAGATTACTCACTTACAATATGCAGATGACACTCTTGTCTTCTATGATGCAAATAGGAACCAATTCAAGATTTTAAGGGTAATCTTTGTTCTTTTTGAAGCTATCTCTGGGATTCACATCAATTGGAACAATAGTTTCTTGTATCCTGTAAATGAAATTAAGTCCCTGATACCCTCTCTGGCTAGGATTTTGGGGGGAAGGACAGGAGACCTACCAACTACATACTTGGGGATGCCTTTGGGAGCCAAAAGCAAATCTATAGGCATCTGGAATGGGGTGATAGAAAAATGTGAAAAAAAGTTGGTGAATTAAAAGAGTCAGTACCTTTCTTTAGGATGAAGATTAACAGTCATCAACAGTGTTTTGGACTCTATGCCTACCTATATGATGTCGTTTTTCCCTATTCATGATGGTGTTATTGACAGACTTGATGCTTTAAGGAGGGTGAAACCAAGAAACTCCACTTGGTTAAGTGGGATACTCTTAGTGAGAGTAAACAAGCAGGGGGGTGGGAATAAGGAATTTAAAAATCCAAAATCAGTGCCTTATGATGAAGTGGCTATGGAGATTTGCTTCCAGTGAGCAAGATCTGTGGAAAGATGTAATACAGGCAGAATATGAAATAGAGGATCTCTGGATAGCTAAAATGGTCACTAGCACTTACAGATTGAGCCTTTAAGAGCCATCAGAAACCATTGGCAAAGCTCAGAGGAAACTGCAGTATTAAATTGGGTAATGGTAGGAAAACCTCTTTTTGGGAAGATAGATGGCTAGAGCAAGGATCTTCAAAAACCTTGTTCCCGGATATTTTCACCCTAAACCAGCAGCAAAGAGCCATTGTGGCAGAGATGTGGTCAAACCAAAGGTGGAATCTGAGTTTTGTAGACCTCTAAATGACTAGGAGATCCAAAGGTTGGTAGAGTTTTACAAGGTCTTGAGGCAATTCAAAAGAACTACTCATGCACAAAATAGTTTGGGATGGCAGGATCACAATCAAGATAATTTCAGTGTCAAAAGAGCCTACAAGAAGTTTAATTTTTGCAACAGTCAGAGAAATAGGTGGTCATGGAAGATGATATGGAAAACTAAAATCCCCTACAAAGTGTCTTGTTTTACTTGGCTCCTTGCTAAGCAGGCAGTTTTGACCCAAGATAATCTTATGAAAAGAAATATTCAATTGAGTCATAGGTGCCTCCTATGTGGTGAAGAAGTAGAGACTGTCAACCATCTCTTCCTTCACGGTAGAATAACCAACATTTTGTGATATGTTTTCATCAATCTGAAGGGCATGAAATGGGTTATGCCTAAGAAAGTTACCCAGCCTCTGAAGATATGGAGCAGTTATGCAAGTTATGCAAGCATTACTGGGGATAAAGAGATGGAAAATCATTTCGGCTTACATTTGGTGGTCTGTGTGGAAAGAAAGAAATCTCAGATGCTTCCAAAACAAGAGTAATTCCATCCCGAAGATTAAGATGAACTGCTTAGTGTTGTTTCTTTTTTTGGTGTAAACAGGAGTACATGGAAGATCTAGAATCAGTTATAGATGTTTTAGGTTCCTTGTAAATTTTGCTATAGGATTGAAGATCTTCATGCTACTTCACAATTGTAATTAGGAATCTGTAATTTGTTGTGCCAGGTTTTGGTTTTTTGTTTTGGAATAGAATACAAGTTGTTACCTTCTCAAAAAAAAATTATCTAAGAATGTTAGGGGGTTAAATGGGGAGAGCAAAAGAGCACTCGTAAGAAATTTGTTGCTTCAATAGAGGGCTGACATTCATGTGTTGGTTGAAACTACGCTAACAAGGAATGACTCAAATCTTTACCAACAAATCTAGAACAACATATGGTTGGGACAAGCTCATGTAGAAGCTATTGGAAGGAGTGGGGGGGATAGTAGTGATATGGGACAAAAGAGTTTGGAAGGGGGAAATGGTAGACAGGGGAAATCAAATGCTTACTTGTAGATTTGAGGGGATAGAGCAAGAACTGACATGGCATTTAAGTGCAATTTATGCAGAATGTGAGGGGAAAGGAGGGAACTTTGGTCAGATTTCAACATCACCAGATATCCAGAGGAGGGAACCAACTGCCAAAGAATCTATGGATCAATGACAGAGTTTTCAGAATAGATCAATGGCATGGAGCTTGTAGACCCTCCTTTATTTGGAGGGTCTTACACTTGGAGAAGGAGTGAAAATTATGAGAGTGCTTCTAGAATAGACAGATTCCTCTACGCTTCACAGTGGGAGGAACAATATCTACACATCAAACAATCACTTATGCCAAAATTGGGATCGGACCACAACCCCATCATGCTTACATGTGGAGATATGGATTTCAAAAAGTCATAATTTAAGTTTGAACAATGGTGGTTGGGAGTGGATGGTTTCAAAGAGAGGGTAAAAGAATGGTGGGCCTCTTTCAATGTAACTGGGTGCCCAGCATACATCTTAACTACCAAACTAAAACTCCTAAAAGGAAAATTAAAAGAATGGGGGAAGAAAAACAAGAATAACTGGAGACAGAGGAGGAAGGACATCCTGAACCAAATTACTGGATTAGAAAATATCATGGAGCAAAGAGCACTCACGGTTGATGAATTACTCCAGAAAGTTCATTTGGCAATGGAGTTTGAGAAGGTGGTCAAGAATGAGGAGATAGCATGGAGACAGAGGTCTAGAATCCAATGGTTGAAAAATGGAGATATGAACACCTAATACTATCACAGAATGGCCACACCAATTAAGAGATTAACACCATTGACAAAATTGAAGAGGAAGGGACATATCACTGATCCAGAAGTTATCAAGATGAAAATACAAAACTACTATCACAATCTCTACAAAGGGACAAACATGGAGACCTAATCTAAACTTACAAGACTTCACAAACATTAGCTTGGAGGAACAGATCTGGATGCAGAGACAGTTCAAGGAGGAAGAAGTCTTAAAAGACATCAATCTTTGTGTCAGTGACAAGGCACCAGGACCTGATGGCTTCCCAATGAGCTTCTTTAAAGAATTTTGGAGTGTCTTTAAAGAAGACATCTTGAACACTATGAAGTGTTTCCATGAGGTCCAAGTTATTGAAAAAAGCATAAATGCCACTTATATGGCATTTATCCCAAAGAAAAGTGGAGCTACATCACTGAGGGACTTCAGACCAATAAGTCTAATTAGTGGGATGTACAAAATGCTCAAACAGGTGGTAAGCAAGCTGGTGAACAAGCACCAGATGACATTTATTAAGGGCAGGAAAATCATGGATGCTGCATTAATAGTCAGTGAATGTGTGGACACAAGTTTAAGAGGAGAGAAAGCAGGCATCATGTGCAAACTTGATTTGGAAAAAGCATATGACCATGTAAATTGAGGGTTTTTTCTAAACATCTCAAGACAGATGGGGTTTGCCAATTGTTGTATGCTAATAACACTGTAATCTTCTATGTGGCAAAAGAAGACCAGATCAGATATATCTGAGTGATACTTGTGATCCTGGAAGTTGTCTCTGGTCTGAGGGTTAACTAGAGGAAAAGCAGTTTATTCCATATCAAGGAAGTAGCACAGATGCAAAGATTGGCTAACATCCTAGGGTGCAAGATTGAGCAATTCCCAACAACTTATTGGGAATGCCTGTGGGAAGCAAAGATAAAGAATTACTATTATGGGATGGGATAATCCATAGGTCAGAGAAGAAGTTAGCCATATGGAAATCTCAAATACTTGTCACTTGGGGGCAGACAAACATTAATAAATGCAGTGCTAAACTCCCTCCCCACTTATGTCATGGCTCTATTTCCCTTACCTGCTAAGGTGTTGGAGAAATTTAACAAACTTAGAAGAGACTTTCTTTGGTTTGGAAACAAAGAAAGGAAGGGGTACTATCTGGCTAACTGGGAGTCAGTGCAGCTACCTAAGCTCTCAGGTGGTCTTGGAGTTAGGATTCTTCGAATCCACAATGAGCGTCTCTTGATGAAATGGCTGTGGAGATATGTGGAAGAAGAACAGGCTCTTTGGAGATAAGTTATACATCACAAGTATGGCCAGGACTCCCAATGGTGTACCAATGAGGTCACTATACCATATGGAGTTTCAACATGGAAAACAATAAGATCCTTCTGGACCAAACTACCAAATTAGCAGGAAACATCAAACTCAGAATAGGAAATGGAGCTAAAATACTATTCTAGAAAGATGTTTGGGTAGCATTAATGCAATCTTTCCCTGACTTATTTTCTTTCTGTAGCAATCCAGATATCATTCTAGCTGAGAGTAGGGCAAATGGTTGGGATATATCTTTCATGAGGCATTTCAATGATTGGAAAATAGATAGGGTGGCACAATTGTTACATGTAATCAATGAGTTTAATTGTTTTGCTGCAAGGCCAGACACAGTCTCGTGGGTACACTCTGAGGATGGAAGGTTCACATTTAACAAGCTCTATAAGAAGGAATTGGAAACTCAGCAAGGCCTCAGATTGGCTGGAAATATGTATGGACAAGCCAAGCACCAACCAAGATCAAATGTTTTGTATGGTTGGTAGCTAAGAGGGTTTGTCTGACTCAGGAGGTACTGCAAAGTAAAGGTGCACAACTAGTACCAAGGTGTTTTCTATGCAATCAGACCAACAACCATCTTTTTCTACACTATAGAGTCACAGATCAACTATGGTCTCTGTTTTTTAGGCTCACTGGTAACAGCTGGATGATGCCAGAGCATACTGCTGACTTGTTGAGTTGCTGAATCAGGAGAGAAGGAAGTAAAAGCCAAAAAAAGTGGTGGAGAATTATTCCAGCTTGCATATGGTGGTCAATATGGAAGGAAAGAAATGGAAGATGCTATGAGAACAAATCAAACTCCATACAGAAAGTTAAAGAAAATTGTTGTATAGCATATTTGTATTTTTGGTGTAAACAGGAATGTATAGAGGAGGTAGAGCAACTAGTAGATATGCTAGGATCTTTGTAATTAGCCTTCCTAGTCCCTCTATGTATTAATTTTTGGAGGTCACCAGCATATCCTTAATGTTGAGGAATACAACATTACTAGTTTCAAAAAAATAATCCTTACGTAAGGGTAATAACTTTTTGGCACCAACTTGATGCTTGTTAGTGAAACTTCTAGACTTACAATATAGAATAAACCAACTGAACCTTCATTAGACCAATAATAGCAAATTAGAAAGGATTCCAAGTATTTGTTTCCACTCCCTGCCAGGCTACCACATCGTACATGTTTCTAAAATTGGAGTTTTCAGCATTGAGAACAGCATGACTAATTTAAACCATAATACAGTAAAGTATAAAATGAGAAGGATATATCAAATAGGTCATAAAAGTAATGAAGATTGGATGGATTTGAGAAACATAGTGCCAAAACTTAGCTGTACAACCTTTTATGAAATAACAAAGGTTACTATGCAGAAAGCATACCATGTCATCGCCCTCCCTAATAAATCCTTCAACTTCCAACAGTCGAGCAAGACCTCTCCACCACAAGAGGTCACTTGCACTAAATTGTTGATACTACAACAAAATACACAGAAGACAAATGACAAGATTAGAGTTGCAATAGGAAAGGGTAAATACAAAAGAGTCTTAGCAGCAATGTTGTAAAAATGTTGGAAAACAACAAAAACAGATCGATTTCAAAAAAAGAAATATCAGGCAATTCTCTTGCATTAGTTGAACACGAAATAGAAGAGTGGAGTTGACGTTATATGCTACTGGAAAGATTGGAACCAAAAGTAGATATAAATATAATTCTCAATAAGTACAAGAATTTACAAGAATAGAAGAATGCATGAGTAACTTAAAAGGTACTCTCTACAAAATGAGTAACTTTAAAGTGGTATAGTATACCAGAATAAATGCACAGCGGATTGACAAAGTTTTCTGTAAAAGAAAATTGGCACTTCAGAGATGAGTAGAATTAAACACGACCTTGTTAAGAGTAGGAGTAGCATGTAGCTGGAGGACACCTGCTCGACAAGTTGAACCTATTTTCAGTATGACGTAGTAGCTTTATACCATAAGACGGGAATTGCAGATTATTATAAGCATCCCAACATATGATTGATGTCAAAAAAGATTTTGAAGAAAGCTCTTCGAGAGCAATCCAAATTACAAACATGATATATCTCCAGGGAACTCTATTGGCAGGGCATAAAAGATCCCAGAAACTGGTAACAAGAAGCTCATTCAAATTGAAGGAAAATTTGTAGGTTCTTTGTCATATCCCTTGGTAGACATGCTCTTTCTAAAAGGGCCCTCGCTGAGAATTTTCAATGGGGCATGCACATCAAACTAGCAGATAGCAAGGGATAAGAGGGAGAGAGAGGGCCTTGAGCAGAACAAGTACCTGTTCCCTTATTCTGCTGACTAAAGCCTTGATGTTTGGCCTCTCGCCAAGTCTCCCTTCATAACCACCATAGGAGATGTCTGCAAAATTTCTCTGCGCCAGAAAGTATTAACAATGACCAGCAATGCCAATATGAGATGACAAAGTACGAAGGAGGGCAAGCAAATGTGAGATGGCAAACGTACTCACACAATGAGTAGAAACAACTTGCAAGAAGATCATCGCCTCAGCCTTTAAATTCTGTCTTTCAGGTGGACCTTTGATGCATATATCACACCTGTGCATTATGTACCAGGTAAATGACATAAACTAAGAAACTGAACTCATTGCAAGTAAGAAAGCCTATGATAAACATGTAGTTTCTTAAAAAGAAAAAAGAAAAAAAGCTCCCAGGCACGTTATCCTAGGTAAAAGCTTAGGGACCCTTCTGGCCCTGTGCTACACCACCTCCGGTGAACTTCCTTCACCGGAGACCTAACCTTTTTTTTAAGACGACACACACCTTCTTTCTTTTAGATGGCTGATAGAATCTATTTCCGACTTGGGGGAAAGTCTTACGATTTGACAAAGTCACATCTCTCTTCAGGAACCTGGTTTGAATGGGTGGAGGATGCAAGATTATATATGCGCAGGATGAAGCTTAGCAGACCTGCTCTTTCTTAGTTGTGTAAAAGATTTCAAGAGGCTTCAGATATCAAAGGAAAATCCTTTAAAGCTTGGAAATGCAGAGATAGGACTACCCATATTTATTGCAATCTAAAGTTCAATACGTTTGGGAGGTTTCTGTCTGTTATTACAGTTAATGGAGAGGAGAGATCTGT
>JAJOOH010028671.1:0-29982 GCA_029582605.1 Solanum gracilifrons
ATCTTTATCGCTTTTAGTCTTTAGTTTCAGTTTTGCTAGATCTAGTTGGGGCATGTCCCAACATTTCTAGTCAGTTTAGAGGCTTATTTCAGACATAGATAAATTCAGCTTAGTATTGAGTTAGTATATTCCTTGTATTAAACTCATCAGTTTTTATTTATCTCAGTTATAGTATATGGGTATTCCCCATCTTTTCATCTTATTTATGATTTAGGTTCCGCACAGTTTCTATTATTCAGATTATATTTAGTATGCTCATGATCATGCCAGCAGGGTTAGCTTGGGATCACTTGTGGTCCTAGGTCCTGTGTCCGCGTCTCGGGGGTAGTTCGGGGCGTGACAGATACTACACCTTAAAATGTAATAATGTGCTTAGAATCATAAGTGATCCAAAACTAACCATTGATACTGGCATAAGTCATGAGAAACTAAATCTAAATATGTATAAGAGCTAAAAATGACTTAACGAAAGAATAGTTATGGAATAAACTAGTTCAATACATTTACTAAATAAAAGTTTGTTTACAACAACTGTAATCTAAAAAGAATCTACCACTATGTAGACTGAATACAACAACTCTAACTGACTGTCAATGAAGCCTCTACTAATATTGAATATAGGTAGTTGATACATGTCCCCCTGTTTTCCTTAATCGATACATATGAGCAGAAATAAAATATTGATTGACTTGAGTCCTTGAATAAATAGAACTCATCACCTGCTGGCTGGAAGCTGTGATATATTTGACTAGGATCCTAATAATAAGCACCTGAATCTACATCACATGAAAAGTGTAGTTAGAAGAGGTATGTAATTAGTATTTTGAATGTACTGAGTATGTGAAATATCACTATATTCTATAAAGTTGAGCATGATGTATTTGAGATGTTAAACTGAAAGAAATCTAATATCTACTATATAAACATGCAATTGATCAATACTATTGAATAAACTGAATACAAGGTCATACAATAGAATAAACTGAATATAAGGTTATACAATATCTAAATCTGAATAGTAGGAGATAGTAATAGTTGACATACTCTATTTGAACTAAATAAAGTTCAGTTTATACCTCAACTAGAAAGGCGCTATGTATCTTGTCAAGAGTAAGAATACTGATGACGTAAATCCACTAAACTAATGTCCAAAAGGATTAAGGTGTCCAACCTAATTTGACGAATGAACCTTTAAAACCTACGTTGACTCATATTCTGAGACTTAGTTGCTACTAATGGTCATCGACTAACTGAAGAGTAAGTCTTCATCCTATGTTCGCAGGTGCTAAGTAATACTTCCCCAACAAAATTATGCTAATAAATTGACTAGTTCAATAATATTGAAAATTTAAGACTGACTGATAAACAATTTATATGAAACCATCTATTGGATCTGAAGACTGAATTAAAAATTGATTATGACGAGTTCTATAATTTGATTGGACTATGCAATTCAATCGACATAAGTTTAAAGGCATGAATTCGTATATTACAAGGACTTATTAAAATACTAATATAAATATACTAAATTGAGTGGAAAAGATGTATTCATAGATTGTCCATAAGGAGGAACTGTGATTTAATGTAATTCATGTTTTTCATATGAACACTAGATTTTGTAGAATTCAATGACTGAAGTATGAAAGTTTCTTTGAAACATAATGGGTGAAATGATATCTATGGATGGAATCTCGCATACCTAGAAGAGAAAATTTTGATAGAATTGTTGAACTTGAAGCTTGGAGATGAATAACCCTAGTGTTGAAGGAGAATCACAAAAATCTATTCTTGAACCTTGAGATGGGTTATCGTGAAACTCCTAGGTTTTGATGGTAGATTCTTGCTTAGGATACATAATCACATGTTAAAATCACATTAAAAATATGGAGTATGCTTATCTTGATTTGAAAGGAAGAACTCTTGATGAAATTGCTCAAAAATCAAGTTTGAACCCTAGAATTGAGTTCTTGTTAGCACTAGAGATAAGAAGAGGATTTGATGTTTGAATCTTGTAGAAATTTTAGGATTTATGTTATAAAATCATGAAGAATACTTACCAAGACTTAGTAGGATTGAACATAGCTCTTGAAAGTTGTTGAGGTTGATGAAGGAGTTAAAAATGAGAAAAAGAAACTTAAAATGGCGTTTTTTTATGAAATATGAAAAAATGATATACGCCTGATATATGGTGATATATGGGTTGTATATGGTATATGTGCATTCTAAGACCCGTGGAATGGTTCGTGGAACTCAGGTGAAAATTTTAAGTCTTTGATTTAATTTTATGAGCATAATCTAAGGCCCGTAGATGCTTTCACGATCGGTAGGTTCGTCCGTAAAACTCAGATCCTAAAATCTGAGTATCGCGGGAAAATTGATCATGACTTTTTACTCTGGATTAAGATTAACAAACGATTCGTGAGGTTGAAAATAAGTCTCATAAACCTTTAACAACTAACTCTTCATATTCTGAGAGATATGGTCGTTTGAAGTTGATCCTTGCATGAACTCATGCTAAAAACTCATGACCCTAAACCATATCAATTAGAAGTTCCTTATGACCCTAAATCATATCTGATACACTTACTATACTTGAAAATAGACCTTAACACACATGAACAAGTAGGACATCACCGGGTTCAAGATGATACGCTTATGACGAAAGGTTCAGACCTTTAGCATTGAATTTGTAAGGTGTTGCACAAATAAAATCTATCAAAACTACCCCATTTTTAATGCAACCTTAGCAAATAAGCAAAAGTTCATAATAAGGGAATAGTACACTATCACAAAACTATTCTAAAAAAAATGTAATATTTATTGATCAAACCTTAATTTGATAAATAATCGAAATTGAACATTAGTTGTATACTACTCCGTAATGTAATCCTCTCATTAACATAGTACAAACTTGATTTAAATTGAAATAAATGATGATATAAAAGAACTTTTTCTTAAGAAGAAAACAATAACGTCGCCTGAGAGATTCGAACTCTCGCGGGGAAACCCCATGTACTTAGCAGGCACACGCCTTAACCACTCGGCCAAAGCGACGCTTGTTTAGCAAGCAAAGCATATAGTTTATATATAACTCATAATATATTCCAGTTTAATCCCCTGGATTTCATATTGCTTGCCAGCAGTAAACTTCACCATTTTTGCTTCCTTCGATCCCAAGCTTTTATCGATCAACAGAAGAAATCTGAACGGATATTTGCGATTGTTAAGTGTAATCAGAAGCTTGAAGAATGGCAACTGTAAAAGCAGTGATGGGGAATTTGACGGTGGCAGAACGACAAGTACTCACGGCAGTGAACAGCGGAGCATCAAGTCTCTCATTCGTCGGTTCAGGATTTATAGTACTCTGTTATTTGCTTTTCAAAGAGCTTCGCAAGTTCTCCTTCAAACTTGTCTTCTACCTCGCTTTATCTGTGAGTAAAATTACTTTCACTTTTTCACTACTTATTAGGGTTTTGTTTTATATATGTTCATTAGCTCTTGCTCAAAATGTAGGTATATTTTGAGAAACTTAGTTTACGTTTTTTGGCCAGAAAATGTATGTAGATCAGTGAGCTAGGATGTTTGGGAAGGAAATACTGAGTTCTAAAAAAGAACAATGTAAACATGTATATAGTCAAAATACTTATTGCATTTTCAATTAAGCGAGTAAATTTATCCTGTATCTAATGATGCAAAATATGGAAAATCTTCATGGAAGATGAAAAAAAATGTATTTGGAGGTATATAAAAAGAAAAGAAGAAGAAAACTTAAGAGAGAAGAAAGAATATGGAAGAAGTTGATATCCATGTGGATTGTGGGTTGTCTGATTGATACACATTTCTCACAGTCTGTCGTCCCACAGTGGGTAATTCTATCATTGGATCAAATGTATGTTGCTGACTTGCTACTATAGGATGAGAAGTTGAACTTGTGCTAGTAGCTCTGATGGAAATGATGTTCACTCTATCTTTTACTAAGATTATAACTCTAAACAAGCAGTTGTTCCATCTGCTAGGGCTTTTCAAAGCTTTGATACCTAGGGATCTTTTTATTTGGCAAGTAATGCGAAAATTAGTTATAACTTAAAAAAGAAGAAAAAGATAAATACATACTTTGAAAAGTTAAAAGAAGATGAAAGAACAAGAAAAAAGTTGGTATGCATATTGGTTATTAGGATTTGTTATTGTGATTTTGACTGCACCTTGCCAGATTCTCATGTTCTCTCCCACAGTGATATGATTCAATCTGATCTCAGTTTTGATTTTTGGATCAA
Source organism: Solanum gracilifrons (assembly GCA_029582605.1). Lineage (NCBI taxonomy): Eukaryota > Viridiplantae > Streptophyta > Magnoliopsida > Solanales > Solanaceae > Solanum > Solanum gracilifrons. The sequence goes on from JAJOOH010028671.1 coordinate 4,275, forward strand.
ATGGATGTAGCTTCGGCATGATCTAGAACTTGAATTTGTGTGCTAGTAGCTTTAATGGAAATGAAGTTGACTCTATGTTTCAAATTTGTTACTTCAACTGCTTAAGATTAATCAATCAATTATCTCATATCCTTGGATAGAGTAGTATATCTCTGAGCATTTTATTGGGTAAGATACCAGATTGGAGTTTGCTAAATTTACTCTGCTTTAAGTTTATTTGTTCCTTCTTTGTTAATTATTTGAACGGAGATTGTTGCGGTGCTTACTCAAACCAAATGACTAATGGGAAGTACTCAATCAATAGAATAGAAGAATAGGAAGAAAAATACATCTAGTATAATTGCATAAGTGGTAATCATAATGGTATGTGCCTATCAAGAACATTGATTGCCAAGATGCTTCCTTTTTATATTATGGTTTGTAATCTTTCATACATAGGCTTTGCTATAATGTTTTATCTTTCTATGGATTAAGTTCCTCACATTTCCTGCCTTCTTCTAATTCATTTGCTTCTGCTTTAAGATAATAGTAATAAGTACGTCATTTTGAGCGCAGGACATGTGCTGCAGTTTCTTCAGCATAATTGGGTATGGTCACTCCCATCTACAAGCATTTGTTGCAGGCTTCCAGTGAATTTTCGTTTTAAATGGTTCCGTAGCATTTATTAACTGTGAGTTCTTTTTTTGGTCATGTAGGGATCCTTCCAAAGGGTTCTTCTGTTATGCTCAGGGATATACAACACATTTCTTCTGCCTAGCGTCTTTCTTGTGGACAACAACAATTGCCTTTACTCTTCACCGAACAGTTGTTAGACATAAGACGGATGTTGAAGATTTGGAGCCAATGTTTCATTTATATGTTTGGGGTATCTTTTTATTAGAGAAAACAAATTGGATTCTATAGTTGGTTACTGTGGTTCCTTTCTCTCTTTCTGAATGCATTTGTTTTGGTTGGCAGCTTCTTGAAGGTTTTTTCTTTCTTCATTCTGTTTATATGCGGATGCTTCTTGCAGGAACTTCAGGAGTAATGACAGTTATAAGATCAATTGCCAATAATCATGAACATCTAAGTCGGCTGGGCACTTGGTGTTGGGCACAAACAGGACACACAGGAAAGGCAAGTATTTAATGATCATAGTTTCAAGCTCTTTTACTATGTGATTTTTCATGGTAATTTCTGTTGTTTGTCATCTATGTAGTTTTAATAACTTCAAAAATGGTGATAGTGTTCTACTGTTACATTCTCCAAAAAATTGTGAAAGTTTTGAAATACTGAAAAGTTTATGGATATAGGAGTTCTTTCATTTTCATGAATAAAGTCGATGTGTCAAATGAATGCACAGTGTAATTGGTTGTTGATTGGCGAAGGAGTTCTTACATTTTATCTCTTATTTTAGTTCTATTCCTTTGAAGGAGAAAAGGAGAAGAGACTATTATGATTTTGGTAAAATGGTCCTGACAAGCTTGAAACACACTATAAAATGAAGTTCGTAATGTGTCAAAAATAGTATAAAAATTATCGTATCCCCAGGGGTTGGTTCAAACAATATTCAATTGGCTTAACACTATCAGGAGCATTAATTCTTTAGACTGAGATGGTTCTAAACCACAAGTAACCGTCTAGAATTGTAAAAATTGATCATGGAAATGTTGAGAGTTGAGCAATAGCAATTAACTGTCAATGAGAAAAGTAAGGGCAATTAACAAGACATGTGCAAGATAGTTATTTGGGATCTAACTTTGTTCAAGATTCATTTCTATGGTTTTATTGATTCTCATGTATTCAACGGTTGATTAGATTATTCTTGTAGCTAAGATTCTTCTTTTGTATGAACTTAATCCTTGTGGGTTAAATTAATGGAAAGCCTGTGAACATATGCAAGAAAACACTAGTGACTTTAGCCTCAAGGAAAACCTCTCATGAATTTTTTCCTATGTTGGTTCAATCAACAATTCAAGAGGCTCTTTTGATTACATAGAAAAAAAAAGGGCAGCCCGGTGCACTAAAGCTCCTGCTATGCACACGGTCCGGGAAGGGCCCATCAATATAATGCATAGATATTTACTAAAATATTCCTCTTTCGATTAAATAAATAATGAATAACTTCATAATTCGATTCAAAACTTCATTAACGAATTCAAGTAATTAAACAAGAGTCCAATCCACAAATAACATTCAAAATACCAGGTATATTAAAATCCTAAGGGAAACTACTCTATAGATGAAAAGAAAGATATTCTCTTAAAACGCATGAATATTCCGTGATCAGATTCAAAACTCCATTAACAAATTCATGCAATTAAACAAGAGTCCAATCCACAGATAACATTCAAAACAACATGCATGGTTAAACCCCAAGGGAAAACTACTTCATAGATGAAAAGAAAGTTATTGTCTTAAAGGCATGAAAACGAGAAAACTTTACAACCAACTTTCAACCCAAACTTGTGAATAATCAATTGTTGATGAAAAAAGAAATGAATCATTGTGCTTCCTAGCCTTAGCCGCTCTCTCAATCCTCTGTCAGTTCGAAAGACCCTTTTAAATTGTGTTTTTGATGTATTTATACCGTGTACTGGCGGCCAACCCTGGACCAAAATACCCTTAATGAGGCGAAGTGGAAAAACAACAACATACGCAGTGTTATCTCATAAGTGGTTTATGAGGAAGGTAGAAACGAAAATGAAAGCAGTAAAAACAATGAAAAGCGCTCTGGGAAACATTACATAACATACAAAAAAGAACAGTAATAACAACGAACTAATGCGATAATCAAAGCGCAAGAATCACAACGGTAACTAATCAAAATGGAAAAAACATGGGTAGAAAATGAACTGATGCGTCGCGATCTGCGGTACCCCATGTGACGCGGCAAGAGGGATTTCTAGAGCCTTGTGCAAATAGACTTCTGCCATCAAAATACCTGTTGCGATGCGACTAGCGCATCACGGTAGGCAGATTTTCAGCTTCTCTTTTTTTTTCTTCAACTTTTCATATGCATACTTGGTCCTTCAACCCCAAACTTGAAGGCAGTTAGATTTTTTGGACTTCTACTCAAACTTCGAAGCTCCTAAGAGTCTGATTTAGCTTTGAAATTGCTTCTTAGCTCAGAATCAAGTCCTACACAATAAAACTTAAAATACTAATAGTGTAGCTCAACAGAATTTAAGTGTAACAATGAAGACATGACATGTAGCCAAAAGCCCTTTTTCTAGCCTACCATCAGGTCTAGATTGATGTTTGCATTCGAGTTGTTTGGGATATATTCTGCTTTAGTCTGACATAACTTCTATCAAATTTAATCTTTCCTATGTTCATCACTTCAGGTGGTACACTTCATAACGTTTTATGCACCTCTTTGGGGTGCCATTCTTTTTAACGGTGTCACCTATTTTCAAGTGATACGGATGCTAAACAATGCAACTCGTGTATGTGGTCATTACCTTTATCCTTAATTATTTACGCATTCCTTTATTGGTTCATGAAGATTTGGGTTCTGGAAAATAATTTGTGACATTTCAAGTACGCTGGTGCTTCTAATATTCCAGATGGCAGTGGGCATGTCAGAGAGGTCATACCAACCAGATCCGCGGTCAGACATGAAGGTATGCAGAGGTTCCTCTCCTATCTCAAAGTAAATCAGAATAATAACTTATAAGAGTATGGGGTAGAAAATGAATGGCTTCGGGTGGAGTTTGGACACCATCTCATTTTCTTTTCTTGCTATTTGCCTCTTTATATCAACTGTTATGCTGTTGGCCATCTCGCAGGCACTAAATCGTTGGGGTTACTATCCCCTTATTCTTATTGGATCATGGTTTTTCGGTACAATCAACCGTATACATGACGTTATTGAACCAGGTCATAAGATCTTTTGGCTTTCTGTTCTTGATGTTGGAATGGCACAGCTCATGGTAAATCCTATTATCTGTAGATGAATTCTCTCTTTTTTCTTCTCTTTGATGTGGTTGGGGAAGGTATGTGGTAGGAACTTGCACTCTTTGATGAGTATTTTATTCCGTTATTACCATATAGATTGCAAGCAGGTATAGACCTGTTGGTAACTAGTGTTAACAATCAAAACCTGTCTGGATAGAATGACTTGGATCCTCTGTTTCCACCAAGCTTATCTACAGAATGTCAAGAGCGATGCCGCCAAGTGTTTACTTCAACTAATTGGTGATATTCTGAACTGATTAATTTGTTTAACCAACAAAAAAGTTGATTAGTTTAGTTTAAGTGTCTGTATCCATGAATTGGTGGGATTCTCAGTTGATAGGAACTTATCTCTGACTTTATGTTGATGCTTAGTTTTGATCTACTCTCCTTTCAACAACTCTGACACTCTAAAAATATTGACAATGTTCTTTCTTGACAAATCTTCTATGCTTTGTTTAGGGTCTCTTCAACTCAATAGCATACGGCCTTAACAGCTCAGTCCGTAGAGCAATTTACGAGAGATTGGATCTGTAAGTCTCTATTAATTTTGACTCAAAATTTTTGCAACAGCAAGTGTTCGTTGAGAGTGAGGGGGGGGACATGTAACATGTTTGGTTCCATCTTTTTCCTTTCTTTTCTTTATCTTGGGTAGTGCCAATGCCAGTGTGCTTGTTTGTTTCATCAGTAGTCATTTGGTTTCAAGAGATTGTATCTTTGTTAAAAACTTAAAATTGCTTGTCTTTGCTCCTAATGTCAAGGAGCCTTTGTTCAATATTTTAATAGAATTGGTTAAGTTGTCCTTGTTGCATGATCAATACTCCATCCGTCCCAATTTATGTGATGCACTTTGACTGGGTAGGAGTTTAAGAAAGAGAGAAAAATGTAAAACTCACAAACAGAATGAATAGATCAACTGAACTACAGTGGAGATTCTACTATTCTCAATCTGAAATGGAGAAAGAAGAAGAGAGCAATCTGAGGGAGAACGATAGAATAGGAATCTCAAAACCTATTGCTGTAATCAAAGAACATATACAGAGAATTAGTAACCAACTAATCCAACTAATATCGAAAACTAACTAGCTGAGATGACAGCTAATTGTAACTAACTGTGACTTATCCCAACTCTCAGCTAAGTAAGGTACAGTGAATTGAAAGCTGAATGTATTATGTAACTCTTAATAAAACATTTTTGAAACATGTCTAAAACAAGTCATTGATATCCGTGTGACTATAAGTCATGTTATTATATAATGAGAAGTTTAAATTTTATAGTAAATTGTTTCTATGCTTAAAAAAAGTAGCATTCTTTTTGGGACAAACTAAAAAAGAAAGGGCATCACTAGGAAGCTATTTTCGAAAGAATAAATTATCCCTACTGTATGGCCTTTAATACATTTCTCTGAAGTGAGGAAAATGCACAGTAGTTTCTAACTTATTACTCAATCACCTTGGTGTGTTTTCTCTTAAGTTTATGTTTCAATCTGTGTCATTTTCCAGGTTACCTGAATGGTCTCAAAGATGGCTTCCAAAGAGCTCAAAGTCAAGAGGCCAACAGCAAGACAGTGAATTAGTCTCTCTAAAGATTCAAGATCAGCAATAAGTACATTCATCTCAATGATTCTGCCGCCTTTTCATAATTGGACCAGATTGACAATTGATAACTGCATTGTGACAGACAGGGATGCTCTTCATTGCTTCAGCCCGGGTTTTGTGCTCACATACTTTGACTGATCCTCCTCTGCACCATATGCTAATTGCTTGTTGCTCCTTTTTGATTGCTCGAGCGTACTAATGTACCAACTTTGTTATTGATACCGAAGGATGTTAGCGTGATCAATAGAATACATATGATCTGATATTGGCTGATGCTAAGCCTTCAAGTATAGGCAAGGCATAATATTTGCTTAGTGATGTATCGAAGGAGAGAACATTTGTTACTGATTTATTTTTTGTGTCGATTCGATTTACTACAGTTATTGGCTCTTGCTACTTATATTCACTCTCGCTGCATAGCCTTTCCTTTCCAGCTTGTTTGGATGGTTACCAATTGTGTTGTATTGTATTGTATAATATAATGTTTGTTTTGATTGTATGGTATTTGCTAAATTCTTTATTGTGTAATGACGAGAAGTCTCATTTTATTTATTGATTGATTTGGTGTATTCATGTCCTCACCTTATTTGAGTTTATTTTCGGATTGTTTTGGAATAAAGAAAGATTTGACTTTCTTCTAAGGGGAAACTAAGTCTATGCCCCATAAAAAACAAATAAATTATAGATAAATATTCCTTTATAATTAATACCCAAATTCTCATATTTGTCAGTTCTCCTTCTTCCCCAAATTTTTTTCCAACCCCCTAAAAACGAAATAATTACATATAAATATCCCTTAACAATTAATACCCCAAATTCTCCTTCCCCAATTCTTCTTCTCAATTCTCCTTTACCAAATCTTCTTCTTCCTCAGTTTTCCTTCTTACGATTCCACAACATTCTATTAATGGAGAAAATTGTGATTCTCTTATAGCATCATGGAAGTTGAAATTCAGAGCAATAGAACATTAATTTTGACGTTGAGATAATAATAGTAGAATCTATTTTAATTAAGAAAATTTAGTCACACAAATCTCAAATCACATCAAAATTGTTGCTTATGAAAACATCGAGATCAAATATGCAATTGCATATGGATTTTCGCCATTGAAAATATCTAATAATAAAAGCGTGAAGGTCTAGTTTGAATTGAAGAAGAAGAAGCCTGAAATTACTTCATATCCATTGGTGATCGCCTACAACCATTATTTCACAAAAGCCAATCCTCAATATTTATGTGGAACTTCTAAATCTGCATTGATACCATAACAGTATATGACATATTGGTATGGTATCATTGAGGAACAACTAAACATTCATGAAAAATTGCACAAAAACTGAATGATATCATCATAGTATATATCTACGGTGATGGTATCAAGAAGGATTTTCTAAGTCATTTAATGGTACATGAATGATACTATCACAATATATTCATATATTATCATAATATTAAAATAGTATAAATAAGGAACAACCATTGTTTCACCAAGTCAATCATTAATCCTTAATGAGAGACTTCTAAAATCCTCAATGATACCATAACAATATATTGCACAATAGAAAATTGCATAACATAAAATTGCACGAATACTGAATGATCTATATATATATATATGATGTGATGGTATCATAAAGGTTTTTCTAAGTCATTTTAAATGAATTATACTACCACAATATATTCATATAATATCATGATATTGAAATTGTATAATTGAGGAACAACCACTGTTTCACCAAGTCAATCTTCAATCCTTAATGAGACACTTACAACATCCTCAATGATACCATAACACACATTCATGAAAATTGCACAAATGTTGAATGATCCATTGTAGTATATATATTGTGATGGTGTCATAAAGATTTTCCTAAATCATTCGATGGTATATGAATGATACTACCACACTATATTCATATATTATCATGATATTGAAATTGTATAATTAAGGAACAACTAATGTTTAACCAAGTCAACCATCAATCCTTAATGAGATACTTCTAAAACCCTAAATAATATCATAACAAATATTCACAAAAATTACACAAATATTGAATAATACCATCTGAATATATATACTGTGATGGCATCACAAATGTTGAATGATACCATCATAGTATATATATATACTATGATGGTATCATAAAAGCGAACTGGGTCTGGGCTAGGAAGGGAGCACACATGATAATTACTTTGAGCCGAATGAACATTAAGGGTGGCTATGAGCGGGTAATTTTTTTTTGTCCAATAAGTTTAGTTTTTCCTTCTTCTAACACATGAAGAATAATAAAGTGAGAAGGGTTTTCCTGTAAAAAAGCGAAAAGCGTTGTATGGGCTAGTTTCAAATATATACAATAAAGTAATTAGTTTACAATAAATATAGCTATGTTTTTATTTACATAAAAAAAATAGCCGAAACTCATAGAAAATATACACTGACTATACAATATAGTTTGTAAAAAATCATAGAAAGTATCTATACAATTCAACTTACCTATACATGAGTTATACATTGAATATACATTATGATACATTCAGAAGTTAAATATAGCTTAACTAACATGAAGTATACACTGACTATACATGGAGTATACACTGACAAATTCAATCTTGATCAACTCAAAATCACCTCTAAATAGTCCTGAAATTTAGATATGAAATCCTCTCGATATTTGAGCCTTTTGATATGTAATTCGCTTGAAATGACTTACGTTTTCGGTACATCAATTTTTTTAAAAGAAGGATAATGAAGAAGAAGCAACAAACAACAAACAACTATTAATGACGAAATTGAAAGGAAGAAAAAGGAGCAGAGCAGTCATTAATGACGAAACTGAAAGGAAGAAGATTAGTACTTGACAGATTTTGGTAATTTTGAAAATTTGGCCAATTTTTGTGTAAAGCAAAAGGCCAAGTGACCCTTTTACATAATTTGCCCAAAACTGATTGTAGACGTGAAAACATTCAAGTGGTGTAATTCCCCAAGGTCTGGTGAGGCAGTTGTGTCTACAAATACAATATCCACTTATTAAAAAATTCACCGCTCAATACAAATTTTGTTCATCTCGTAAGAATTTATGTATGTTCATGAAAATTTGAAACAAATAGTATGTGTCATTTCATTTAAGTTAGGGAAAATGCCTGATTTTGACTCATTTGTATCCTCATTGTTACAATTTTAACTTGAAGCTGCCCTTAATCAATAATGGCGATTTCATGGAAGAATTAAACTCAGAAAATTGCTATTGATATTTACTTTCAAATAAGTTTTGGCCCTTTTATTTTAACAACATTCAAGCTCACAATGTATTCATATGTTATACATGCAAATATCATAGGCTTGTCCTTATTTTCTATTGCAACTATTTTTGAAAGACACCATTGAATCACATAAGAATTTTCTAAGATTGTAATGTAGGCTTTAGGATGGGTAAGATAGATTATTTTTTTTGGAAATAATGACTATAACCTCCTGAAACACTACCTTTTTCTTTTCATTTCTTCTAAACTTTTTTAACCTTTATTCTTTTGTTAAGAGTTATCTAATATTTATTAAATTATTGTACACTAGTTAATAAGTTTTTGTTGCAAAAATGTCAAGTAGCATAACTTATTTGTGTAAGCACAAAAAATTAAATTGGTATACTATGTACATGTACCCTTTACTTTATTAATTACTTAGTTGAAGATATTTAATAATTTATTATACTATCTTACTTTTTACTTTGTAATAAAAGCTTAATAGATATTTATTTCATTCTATTTGAAGATATGAATAATTCTCAAAGTATGCTGTCTAACTATGAAGACATTTGCTTTGCATCATACGATATGCAAAAATGAGAAATATTTTTCTCATTAAAGTATGGGCAAAATAACAGTTACTATGATTTGTGGTAGTACTAATTTGATTGAGGGCTTCGAAAAAACCATTATAATTTTGCTTAAGGGAGCTAAATGCATCATAAATAATGTCATATTTTCTTCTAAGTTTCGGAAAAATTTGTTGAGTTTTAAATATAATCGTGAAAATAGTTATCATATACCATCAATGGATGAAATGAGGCCTGAATATCATGGTATCACCAAGAATGTGTCTGAGAAGACATGTGTGATATACAAGTTTCCTACTTTGTCTTATGACTTGTATTGGACAAAAATTAGTGCAATTGAGGCACATTCTATAGTAAATCAAAAGTTTACTAATCTTAATACTTTCATACTTTGGCATGATCGTCTGGGACATCTTGGTCTATAATAATGAGACAAATTATAGAAAACTAAAATGAACATTCGTTAAAGAACCTAAAGATTCTTTTAAATGGTGAATTTTCTTGTACTGCTTATTATCAAGGCAAGTTAATCGTGAGACCATCATCAATGAAAGTTGAGCTTAAGTCCCCTGTGTTCTTAAAACATATAAATGAGATATTTGTGGACCTATTCACTCACCTAGTAGGTCTTTTAGATACTTTATGATCGTAAAAATGCTTCTTCTAGATGGTCCCAAGTGTGCCTATTGTCATCTTGCAACTTGACACTTATATTGGCACAAATAATATGATTACGAGAAAATTTTTCTGATACTTAGATTAATTCTATAATATAGCAGAGTTTTTATTCCAAACATTTAATAATTATTGCCTACCGATTGAAATAAGAGTTGAACATCCTGTAACTCATGTTCACACTCAAAATGGTCTTGCTGAATTATTAATTAAACGTCTGCAGTTGATAGCAAGATGATTACTTATGAAAACTAAGTTTCCTACTTCTATGTGGGGTCATGCAATTTTGCATGTTGCAACACTTATTCATCTTAGACAAACAAATTGTCATAAGATTTCTCCATTGCAACTGATTTTGGATCAAGAACCTTATATATCCTATCTATTTTTTTTAAAATGTGTTGTACACGTGCATGTGGCATTACCGCACCGTACTAAGATGAGTCCTCAAAGAAGGTTAGCAATAGATGTTGTGTTTATATCACCCTCTATTATTTGCTACCTTAAACCATTAACTAGAGATATGTTGCTTGCTCGATTTCAAATTGTCAGTTTGATAAGACATTTTTCCTAAAATTAGGGAGAGAAAATGATATTAGAAGATAAATTTTATGGAAAAATCTATCATTGTCTCATCTTGATCCATGTGCTTTTATTTGAGAGCAAGAAGACCAAAAAATTATCCACAAGTATAGAATTGCAAAATCAAATGCCAGACGTATTTACAGATTTGAAAATTATTACTAAATCATATACTCCTACAGAGAATATCCCAATTCAAATTGATGTCCCCATAGAACCGTATACTAGTGTCATAGACAATGAGTCAAAAACACGCCTGAAGTGTGGTAGATCATTGTATTCTAAGGATCAAAATTCTAGAAAAAGAAAAATGAAAGGACAAGATGACAACAAAAATATAAGTGATGTTTAAACTAATCTGAATCGTTCAGAAATAATGACAGATTATGTCTTTGCATATAATGTTACAACAAAAATCATGCAAAATAGTGAGAATCTTAAACCTCAATTTGTTGTAGAATATCGACAAAGAAATGATTGACCAAAATGGAAAGAAGCAATTCAATCATAATTGAATTCACTTGTCAAGCGTGAAGTTTTTGGCCCTATAGTTCAAACAACTAATGGTATTAAACTTGTTGAATATAAATGGGTTTTTGTGCGAAAAAGAAATGAGAAAAATGAAATACAAAGGTATAAGACATCTTGTTGCTCAAGAATTATTGCAAAAGCCTGATATCGATTAGGAAGAAACATACCCACCCGTTATGGATGCAACAACATCGCATTATCTCATTAGTTTCACAGTCCATGAGAGACTTAAAATGTATTTGATGGATATGATTACAATCTATCTTAATGGATCACTTGATAATGAGATATACATGAAAATCTCCGAAGAATTTAAGATGCCCAAAGCATATAGTTCAGAGTCTCGGGAAATATATTCAATAAGATTGAAAATATCATTGTATGATTTGAAGCAATCTAGACACATGTGGTGTAACCATCTTAGTGAGTATTTATCTAAGTAATTTTATATAAATGATGCGATTTGCCCATGTATTTTTATAAAGAAAAACAACATCGGAGTTTGTTGTACTTGTGATTTATGTTGATGACACAAAACTTATTAAAACTCCAATAGAGTTTCAAAAGATCTAAATAATTGACTTGAGATAAAAGATCTTGAAAGGACAAAATTATGTCCTGATTAGCAAATTAAGCATTCGACAAACGGTATTTTTTTCATCAATTTGCCTATAAAGAAAAACTGTTGAAAATATTTTATATGAATGAAGCACATCCATTAATTACTCCAATGATTATTCAATCATTTGATGTGAATAAGGATCCATTTCGACCTCAAGAAAAGAATGAGGAAATTTTTGGTCCTGAAGTATTATATCTTAGTGAAATTGGTGCACTAATGTAGCTTGCAATACTACAAGTTCTGATACAGCTTTTTCGGTTAATTTGTTAGTAATGTATAGTTTTGCTACTACTAGGAGACACTCAAATGGGATCAAACACATATTGCAGTATCTAAAAGGGACTACTGATATATACTTATTTTATTCTAATCGTTGTAGTCCCGATCTTATTGGTTATGCTAATGCAGGGTACCTATCTGACTCACAAGAAACTCGATCTCAAACAGGCTATGTGTTGATATGTGGAGGTACTGCAATATCTTGGAGATCTACAAAGAAATATATTGCAGCCATGTCATCAAATCATGTTCAGATCAAAGTTATATATGAAGCAAACCCAAAAATGTTTGTGGTTGAGGTCCATGGTACATCTCATTCAAGAAAAAAATGAATTGAAATGCGACAATATACCCATAATTTTATATGAAGATAATGTTGCATGCATATCACAATTAAAGGGAGGATTCATAAAAGAAGATAGAACAACACACATTTAGCTAAAGTTTTTCTACACACACGAGCTCCAAAAGAATGATGATATCAATGTGCAACAGATTCTTTCGAGTGACAATGTGGCTGAATTATTCACCAAGTCCCTACCAACTGCAACTTTCAAGAAGATGGTGCACAAGCTTAGAATGTGAAGATTCAACTCTCTGGATTGATGTTCTCATTAGGGGGAGTTAGTATGCACTGTACTCTTTTTCCCTTACAAAGTTTTGTCCCACTGAATTTTCCTTGTAAGGTATTTGATGAGGTAGCCTAGATGCATATTATTAGATATGCAGACTCTTTTTTCTTTACTAGAATTTTCTTTCTTCAATGAGTTTTTTCTAGTAAGGTTTTAACAAGGCATATTCTATATCAAATAGACATTCTGGGGGGAGTGTTATAAACACTTGTATTCTAGTGAATGTTTATTATTGTCACGACCCAAAGTACCCCCGAAATCCCTACACAAGCCTCTTAGCATACATCATACAAAATAATAGAATTAAAGAGTTTAAAAGACAATTTTATATCAAAGAGTCTGACAAAAAAACGGACGTCTAAATAGTCTCAAATCCATCTATTACATCAAGAGTGATTGGGACGTAACCCATGCATCACATGCAACATATTAAAAGTAAAGACGATAAGCAATAAACGGTTCGGTCCTTGGAACATGAGGACTCACCATTTCTCAACAACTATTAAAGTGATCACTAGCCACGAGGATGCATAATAGAAGCGTCGGACCCTACATTAGTGAAACAATGCAGGTAAGAGTATGTGTTAGTACAAAAATTGTACCAAATATGATAGTAATGCATAAAAGTTATGAAATCGTGCTAAAAGGACTTTTCGTGATATGCAAAGACCAAGTTAAAGCATAAGATAAGAGGTAAGAAACATAATCATGATCATGGTCAATGCAACTAAAAATTATCTTTGAACACATATGAGATACTTCAAGAAATAACCTTAGTTAATCATTATTGTGGGACATTTACCTTTAACCGACATAGAGACCATGTGAGCTATAATATGAAATTTGGTGTCTACCCCACACCGAAAGGGGGTTCCTACTTGCCATGGTAAGGACCATGAACTTCTAGCTTACGTGAATCCACTAGCTAATGTCTATCTAAGACCATCATCATCTATCTAAGACAATCACCCTATGGTGGCACATAGTTATGGGACATGGGTAGTCACTTGTCCACTCGGTGCTAAGAATAAATCCCACAGAATAATTATTAATCTTAACTTGTCTCATCATTACGGGACATGGGTAATCACCGTTTGTCTCATCATCCATGGAAAGACACAATTAAGCAACCAATCCAAGCTAGAAACATCATAAAGTAGCTCCTTAGACCATGCCTGAGAATACCTTTCACCATCCATGATCTTTTCATAATAGATTTTAAGGCCTATAGTTATTCACTTCATGCTAGAAATGCCCTACTACTAATGGAAATAGTTTTGAAAGCGTGATCTATAATTATTGACGGCATATCCGGATACCATACTAATCAAGACCTAATTTAGAAAAATGGCCCAAAAAGCATTGAGAAAAAATCTAGATGTCGTTCATGTCAATGGGCCAAGCTTCATAAAACATGTAGATACCTTCATCTATAAGCTTACTTGAGTCATAAGCATTACTTTCATAAAACATGCATTTTCAATAATTCATAAGCTTCATCATGTTTTCAAAGTCAAAGTATCCTCAAATTCATTTACATTAATTTCATAAAGAAAAGGCATGCATATCTTCATAAATTCATGTTTCATGGTTCATAGTCAAAGTCATGGATCTTGCATGAGTTCATGGAAGTTCAACTTAGAAACATGTAATTACTTCAATTCATGCATAAGAAGACATAAAACAATCAATTGAATCAACATTGAAAGGAACCCATGGCAACTTAATAAAACCCTAATTTGATTGGGGAATCTAACTTTATAAAATTGGAGAATTTAGGAACCCAATGGAGGAAAAAACTCCATATGTGAAGACTATCATACCTTGATGCCAAAAGCTTGCAATTAATGGAGGATTTGGAGACTTGATCTTGAAACCCTAGACTTTTTTTTCTTCCTTAGAGAGAGAAATATTTGAGAGGACGAACTTGATCAACTTTTGGGAATTTTGGAGAATGAATTGAATTGGGTGATTTTGGGGGTAAAAGTGTTTATATTGGGCTTAGGGTAGAAGGTTAAATGACATATTATTAAGTTAAAATAATTGGGAGAAGACTGAAATGACCCTAACTTAAAACTGCCAAAGTGTCTCTCACGAGGGACTTCATGGGCCGTCATGATCACCACGGCCCGTCTAGTAGGTCGTGAAGATGTCGTGCCCTACAGGGCTTCACTAAAATGGGAATAACGTTTTACCTCGGGCTCGGAATTAGGAAAACTTAGTGGTGTTGGAAAGAAGACTCAAAGATCTTTAATTTTCTAGGTCATGGGCCACCTAATTCACTTTGTGTTGAAAGATATGATCATTTGAAGTTGACCAAAATTTTAAAGTCTGATAAGTCTCCTTCACGAACAACTTGACGGTCCGTGTGAAGCTTCATGGACTGTTTAGACGTCTGTGGTCCTTAACAGTGACTTAGGGTGAAACCCTTTCTGACTAAGTGACTTGACAACCCACTAGACGAGCCGTCTAAGTCACCACGGGCCATTTGGGCGTCCGTCTAGGTGACCCTTGCCTGGGACAAGTTCTGGAAAACCTTCACGATCCCCTTAGTGGATCGTGGTCCCCTACACGGCCCGTCTAGGGCTCTGTGGAGGGTTCCATGGTCCACTTTTGGGTTATTGACTTGCCCGCTTGATCCTTTCTAGCCTTTTTTTTTTCAAATCCAAGGTGTTACAATACCTCCCCCTTGGGAACATTCTTCCTCGGAACTCAAACTAGCACAACAAGAGTAGGAGAGAAACTAACAACCCAACATTAATGCAACTTCATCGAAATACACATGACCAAGAAGGAACCTCGACCCCAAGCTAAAACATGTTCAACACATCATTTCATAAGGTCGATATGCAACTTATACTCAAATTCACATAATAATGAAGCAATCAATCAAGCTAAATCATATCGTTGAAAAATCAATATGAATATGTATGCATGCATGAGGAAACATGGGAATGACTAAAACACAAGAATTCCTAAAGACTGAATTATGAGGGGCTAATGTCTCAAGCTAGACCCGAAGATAGAAGGAAAAAGATAGGTATAGTAAGACATCACATCGGCTCCGACCTTTCACATACCAAACCATAGCAAAGAACCCTTCCAACAATTTAAATAGTTCTACACATACCCAACATGAAGCAACTATATCCCCCTTGGGAGCAAACATTTCTAGTCTTTTCAAATCCATCTCCCGCAAGCATAACACCAAAGTCTTAACAACCACAAAACCATTGATACATGTAAACACTTGAGAAGTTTCCACAATGATTTCAAGGACTAATCCAAACACAATCACTATACATGAAGTCTTATCATAGCCAATGAAACACTCAATATCAAGCAATGTATAACCACAAGCTAAAATACCATAACTTACCAATTATTGCATCCAGGGAACCCTCATGATCTTATCGAGTCTGAAGAGCATAAAACATATTTTGTTTCTAACCACCACTAGGACCTGAGGAAGGGAAGGGTTGAGTTCATCAATAATTATCTCCCTCATTCCTAGCAACTAAAGGACAACATCTTATCTTATGATCCATCTTTTCACAACCAAAACATGCATTTGAACCGGCTAGACACTCACCCTTATGTCTTCTACCACACTCCCGACACTAAAACCATATTTGCTCACTACAACCCTTACCTTGAGAACGATTACCTCCACTGAATCTTGAATGTGAGAACTCACCACTATCCCTTATTTCCCTCTTTGAATACCTAGTCTTCTCCTTAAGCTTTTTTTCTTCTATTTGTTGTGCATGAACCATAAAACATGAGACATCCATCTCCTTAACAAGCATAATAGTTAGGCATTCTTTGACCACTAAGTCGAACGCTCTCGAAACAAATTTACTCATCCTTTCCCTTGGATCGGCAACCATAGTTGGAGCATATTTGGTCAATTGCGTGAATTTCAAAACATACTACTTAACACTCATATCCCCTTGACAAAGGTTAATGAACTCAAGTACATTTTTCCTCCTCATCTCAAGGGGAAAGAATCTATCAAGAAAAGCAATCTTAAATTTCTCTAAATCAAGAGGGCCTCCATGTACCATCCTCTCTTCCTTCCATTGCTTGAACCAAACTTGAGAAACACCTTTGAGTTGGTAAGCGGTCAATTTCTCCTTTTCTACCAAAGTGATACCCATAATTCCCACTACCTTATAAACCTCATCAATGAACTCTTGAGGATCTTCCTCAACTTTAGACCCATGAAATTCTGGAGGATTTATCCTAGTAAAGTCCCTCACTCTAGTTGCCGTCGTACCCACTCTTGGGTTTATGGGAGCCACAACCTCCCTATTTTCTTGAGCCGTCATAGCTTGGGCCAATACATGAAATGCAGCTCGAAACTTGTCATTAGTCACTTGATCGACCAAAGGGTCGACCGACACTTGGGGAACCTCTTGTCTCACATTTTCCCGAGCATTCCTTCTCATGTGATTTCTTTCGTGGAGGCATATTCTGAAAAGCATTTGATAAAGATTAGGAGAGAGACATAAAGAGTTACACTTTATCGCACGACTTTAGAATGATGAAAGAAGTGGAATTTCCTAAACATCTTATTGTCTCTCATTCATAAATGTGGCGCACTTCACACTCATGAACAAGACTCTACTTGACATGGCTTATGAGATATCCTAGGACCTTTCTAAACATTGTGCTCTGAATACCAAGTTTGGCACGACCCAAAGTACCCCCTAAAAGTGACATGGCGAATAGGATCCCGAAAGGCCTTAAGCAATCCACTTAGCATACATCATATAAGATAATAAAATTAAAGAGTTGAAAAGACAGTTTTATACGAAAGAGTTTGACAGAACAAAGCGAAAGTCTAAATAGTCTCAAAGCCATCTATTACATAAAGAGTGATTTAGACGTAACTCATGCATCACATACAATATCTTAAAAGTAAAGACAATAAGCAATAAAAGGTTTGGTCCTCGAAACATGAGGACTCACCACTTTTTAACAACTACTAAAGTGATCACTAGCCATGAGGATACAGAATATGAGCGTCGAATCCTACATTAGTGAAACAATGTAGGCAAGAGTATGCATTAGTACAAAGAATGTACCAAGTATGATAGCAATGAATAAAACTTATAAAATCATGCTAAAAGGATTTTTTTTTATATGCAAAGACCAAGTTAAAGCAAAAGATAAAAGGTTAGAAACATAATCATGATAATGGTCAATGAAAGTAAAAATCATCATTGAACACATGTGAGATACTTCTAGAAATAACCTTAGTTCATCATTATTGTGGGAAATTTACCTTTAACCGACATAGAGACCATGTGAGCTATAACATGGAATTCGGTATCTATCCCACACCGCAAATGGGTGTCCTACTTGCCAAGGTAAGGACCATGAACTTCTAGCTTGCGTGGATCCACTAGCAAATGTTTATCTAAGACCATCATCATCTATCTAAGACAATCATCCTATAGTGGAACATAGTTATGGGACATTGGTAGTCGCCACTTGTCCACTCGGTGCTAAGCATAAATCTCGCGTAATAGTTATTAATCTTAACTTGTCTTATCATTATGGGGCATGGGTAATCGACACTTGTCTCATCATACATGGAAAGACACAATCAAGCAACCAATCTAAGATAGAAACATCATAAAGTAGCTCCTTAGACCATGCATGAGAAAACCTTTCACCATCCATGATCTTTTCATAACAGATTTTGAGGCCCATAGTCATTCATTTCATGCTAGAAATGCATACTACTAATGAAACTAGTTTTGAAAACGTGATCTATAATCATTGATGGCATATTCAAATACCATACTAATCAAGACCTAATTTAGGAAAATAGCCCGAAAAGCATTGAGGGCAAATCTAGATGCCGTTTATGTTATTTGGCCAAGCTTCATAGAACATATATATACCTTCATCTATAAGCTTACTTGAGTCATAAGCATTACTTCATAAAACATGCATTTTCAATAATTCATAAGCTTCATCATGTTTCCAAAGTCAAAATATCCTCAAATTCATTTACATCAATTCATAAAGAAAAGACATGCATATCTTCATAAATTCATGTTTCATGGTTCATAGTCAAAGTCATGGATCTTGTATGGGTTCATGGGAATTCAACTTAGAAACATGTAATTAGTTCAATCCATGCATAATTAAGAAGACATAAAATAATCAATTGGATCAATATTGAAAGGAACCATGACAATTGAATAAAATCCTAATTTGATTGGGGAATTTAACTTTACAAAATTAGAGAATTTAGAACCCTATGGAGGAAAGAGCTCCATAGGTGAAGACTTTCATACCTTGATGCCAAAAGCTTGCAATTAATGGAGGATTTGGAGACTTGATTTGAAACCCTAGACTTCTTTTTCTTCCTTAGAGAGAAATATTTGAGAAGATGAACTTGATCAACTTTTGGGAATTTATGAGAATGGATTGAATTGGGTGATTTGGGGGTAAAAGTGTTTATATAGGGCCTAGGGTAGATGGTAAAATGACATAGTATTGAGTTAAAACAATTGAAAAAATACTGAAACGACACTGACTTAAAATTGTCGAAGTGCTTCTCACGAGGGACTTTACGGGCCGTCATGATCACCACGTCCCGTCTAGCAGGTCGTGAAGATGCCCTGCGCGACAAAGTTTCACTTACACGGGCATAACTTTTTACTCCGAGCTTGGAATAAGGGAAACTTGATTGCGTTGAAAAGAAGACTCAAAGATCTTTAATTTGATAGGTCATGGGCCACCTAATTCACTTTGTGCTGAAAGATATGATTGTTTGAAGTTGACTCAAACTTCTAAGTATGATACTTCTCCTTCACGAATGACTTCACGGTTAGTGTGAAGCTTCACAGACCGTCTAGACATATGTGGTCCTTAACAGTGACTTGGGGTGAAACCCTTTTTGACTGGGTGACTTGACGACCCACTAGACGAGCCGTCTAAGTCACCACGGGCCGTCTGGGCGTCTGTCTAGGTGACCCCTGCCTGGGACAGGTTCTGGAAAACCTTCACGAGCTCCTTAACATATCGTGGTCCCCTACACGGCCTGTCTAGGGCTCCATGGTCCACTGTTGGGTTCTTGACTTTCCCGCTTGACCCTTTCTAGTTTTTTTTGGGAAAATTGTATGAAATAGCAAATTATTATTTCAAATTAAATTTTATAGCCATAGTTTCTTTTATTTGTAATTCGCAGCAAACATTCCATGTTTTTGCCATCTCATTTGTATACCGAAATATACAAATTAAATGCAGGACCCATTTGTATACCGAAATATAGAAATAGACCGAAATATACAAATACATGACTCATTTGTATACCGAAATATACAAATGCAGACCCATTTGTATACCGAAATATACAAATGCAGACCCATTTGTATACTGAAATATACAAATAGACCCAAATACATATTTTTTATGTGTATGTATACCGAAATATACAGATTAACAGTCATAACAAATATAAATCTTGCTATGGAGCACAATTATACAAACTATAGCTATAACATACAAATATGATTTTTATGATTGCTAAACCTAAAATTTACTCTCTTTTTTTTTTTAAATCCGAGGTGTTACAATTATGTATATTCCTTTGGGTTAAAGTTAAGAATCCTACTTGTGGACCAAGTCAGTTTTCCCCCATAAATAAATGGGTTTCCTTCATTGTAAATTTATCCTTTTTAGAGAAATAATCAGTTTTCTCTCTTCTCCCTATTCTCTCCTTCTTCTTACTTTATAGTTTCATAACAAATGCTGAATATTATTTTTTATGATGACAATTTTGCCTCTCCTATTATATATATATAAATTTAAAACAACATACGTTTTAGGGGTTACATATAAAAATGTTGGTTCTACTCAAAATGATTCATGTCACGCAATAGCAACAAATACCACACCTGGAGAAACCAGCCTGTATTGCATGTTGCCATTAATATTTTATATGCCAGCTCAATTTTATTTATTGGAATGTATGTTGGTTTTGCATTAATTTCCATTTGACAGTTCAACATTAGGAATGAAGACAACAAAAACAATGCCAAAAATGTTTTTTTTGTTTATCTACAGTAATAATTGATAATGTTGATGATCACATGGAATCTAAAGCTGGACTAATTTACTGCTAAGAAATCAAATAAATGATTGTCAATGAATAATTGTGAATAAACAATGAGTAAGATGATTTCATAAATGAGATTCTTTGGTTCCTAAAGTAGTTGATGTGACAATTAAAAAGAATTTTCTATGGAAAAGATTAGCATTTTCAACGAGAGGTAACATGAAATCTTTGATTCATAATTATTATAATAATAATAATCAAACAAGATACAAAACAGTAAATCACTAATCTTAAAAGGCCATTTCCTCGTATTTTCACTTTTACTTGTAACTTTTAGATATTGAGAGAATTTTCTTTTCATATTTTACTCTTAATATTAATAACTTATTACTCGAATTATATTTCAAGATCTAAGACAACACATGAATTAATATGTATATTGTGATATAATACATATTAATCATTATTTCTTAAGAAACGTGCAAAATTCAAAGTGAACAAGTAAAAACGAACGGATGAATTAGTACTTATTTCGTATTGTAATCATTTTTCCATGTGCTTTAAAATAACAACAAAACAACAATTTACCCTATAGATATTTTTACAACTGAGATTTGAGAAGAATAGAATGTATGCAGAATTTTATCGGTATATATTGAGTTACTTGTTCCATAAAAAATATTAGGCAGCTTGGATCGATGTGCCTCATCCAAAAAAATCATGTACTTGTGATGCACTCTTTATATACTACTTTTTTAACGAGCATAAAACAAAAATTATAAAATCTATAATATTCACAACTTTTCAAGGAATATTCTCCGATATGGAATTAAGAAATATCATGTACTTGTTTCTCTGCTTATGATTTAATTAAGAATCACTCTCAAGTATCAACCAACTTGCTAGAATATGGAATATCCCTTTAAGTATTGCAAGGACTCTGTTGTCTCTAAATTCCAATCTCAGATAGCTACATGACTAAGATATGTAGAGAGTGGCTAGTTGCTGTCAATATTGCTAGGACTCCCAAAGATATTATAAAGCTTATTGGTTTCTTTAATAATACACTATTTTTTTAAAAATCCAATATACATCGATCGATCGATATTTTTATAGAGTTTGAGCAATATCGCTGCTGTGCTACATGCATAACTATCTACCTTAATGTATCATGACTTGAGAAGATTTCAAATTGTCCTTTCCAAATTTAAAAAGTGAGAATTTAAATTATATAGCATGTTTGATCAATAAAAGAAAAACCAAAAACACCTTTTAAAAAAATAACAAGTTGAAGTATTTGGCCAAAATAAAATCAGAGCCTTTGAGCAACAACATAAGCAATTTTTCTATTGTGAGAAATAAGCTACAACTTTTTGCTTCTTGAAACTAAAGAAGCAAACACAGAAGTTTTTTACAATATAAAAGTATGGGAAAAAGGCCTGAAATATATCTGAACTTTGACAAAAATTGTTGTAACAATACCGAACTTTGGAAATGACATTTTACCCCCTGCACTATTTAATAGTGTATTTTAAATGTATATATATGTGCCCACGTGGACATCATAAATATTGCATCATTATAAATAGTAATGTGTCCACGTGGACACATATATACCTTTAAAATACACTATTAAATAGTGCACGGAGGTAAAAGGTCCTCCATAAAGTTTGGTATCGTAACAACAATTTCGGCCAAAGTTAGAGTATTTTTCAGACCCTTTTCCCTAAAAGTATCATTACCAAAAATTTAGATTTACTAAACTATAACAACAATACATACTCAGTATAATCTTATAAGTAGAGTTTAGGAGAATGGTGTTTATACAATTTTATTCATATCTTGTGAATATAGGTTGATTCCGACCTTTGGTCCGAGTAAGTAAAGTAAGAATCAAATATGTAAAGCAACTACAATAGTGAATAAATCATGCCAAAAATGATTTGAAAAGGGAATAAGTAGCAACAACAACTAACATGATAACTTAAGCAAAAAAAGCAACAGGTGCTACTGAAATCAAAGAAAAAGATAGTAAGAGAGTAATAATAACAATATTGATAAGGAACTAGACAACGTTCAACTACATATTAACCTTCCACTCTAGTTCTCGACTTTCATACCTTCTTATCTTAAGTTGAGGATGATCCATGTCCTATCTAATCGTATCTCCTCAAAACTTTTTCAGCATATACCTCTACCTCTATTTATACCCATACAGCAAACCTCTTGTACATCATCGTCTGTATTCATGCATGAATCATCTCGATCTTGTTCTCCTCATCTTATCTACAATGAAGGTCATTTCTACCTTGTCCCAAATAGTTTAATTTCTGATCCTATCTCTCCTAGTATGCCCACACATTCATTTCAATCTCCTTATTTATGCTACTCTCATCATTTGGACATATAATTTCTTGGCTGATCAATAGTACTCTACCTCGTACAACATAGTTGATTTTATCATTACTCTATAAAACACACCTTAAGGCTTGATCGATCATTCTTATCACACAAGACACCTTATGTGAGCTTCCATTTCATCCAACCTGCTCAAATATGATATGTAACATCATCATCTATCTCCCCATTTTTTTTGGATTACCAACCCTATATAGTTGAAACTTTCTTTCTTGGGGATGACTTGTATATCAATCCTTACTTCCACATCATACATATGGTTTACATCACTGAACTTGCACTCCAATATTTTTTCTTAGTCAGGCTCAACTTGAACCATTTGGACTCTAGAGCCTATCAACATACCTCTAGTCTATCATTAATTTCGATTAATATCTCGTCAATCAAAACTATGTCATTTGCAAACAGGGGCAGCTCAAAACTTTTGGTTGCCTAAAATCAAATTTCAAAATGAGGCCTTAATATGAAATCGATTTTTCTAAATTTTTATAATGCAAAGTGATGAATAATTTGTAATGACCATTCTGGTCGTTTTCTATGTATTGCGATATTTTCGACATTTAGAGCTTTCATGTTGAGACTTGAAGTCATTTATGACTTGTTGGGACTAACAATTTGGTCCCCTGGTCGTTCATTTGATTTTTGTGTGAGTTTTCATGTATTGGAGCTTTTGAAGCTTAAACAGTTGACTTCGGTCAAAACTTCAGGGAAATGACCTCATCATGCAATTTTGATAGTTTCGTTAGCTTCTGAAGGTTGAGTTTAGTCTAGAAGGACCTTTGGTTTGGGTCCTGAGACTTTTAGACTCATTTCGAGCTACCTTGTGGGGTTTGGAAAAAATGGAGCCTTGGGTGTGTGACTCACTTTTTGTCGGGACGACCTCCGTTGAAAGTTTCGACATCTCCTTTGAGTTTGAAATGTTGAATTCGATTGGGTAGCACTGTTTGTTTGTGTGCATGGGTTCTGAACGAATCTTGATCCCCCGTCCTGAGCTGGTGCACCGTACTCTTGTGCTCACGTTCGCGGGCCTTGATCCGCGTTCGTGAAGGTTCATTAAATGAACCATCGCGCTTGTGGGCTCACCTCGGCATTCACGGAGAGATGGGATTCCGACCCACATGATCACAAAAAGACTCCCGCGTTCACGGAGAAGGGTCACTGTTGACCTGGTCCAATTGACTACCACATTCGTGGCCCTGAGGCTCACATCTGCGGAGGTCTTTTAACTGATGTTATATTGTGATATGTCCCAAATTTCTGCTCACAATTCCAATTTCGATTTCTTGAGCTATTGAGCTTTGTTTGAGCTCAAGTTTGGTGTCAATCGTTGCGAATTGTTGGAGCATTGCATAGGGTCGTAGGGTTTGAGTTGGGGACTCATTTTTGAGGTAATTCTCCTCCCGAAGGCCTCTCTTTCCCTCTTTAATGGTGGTTTTGATGCTCTTATTTTTTGTGGACTGTTTTGAGTGTGAATTGGATCGAATTGTGCCCAACTTTTGGGCACAAGGTCCTTGAGCTTGTTGGGACTGGTTGACACGTGGGGCCCACTGACACATTTTTTTACCTGATTTTGGATCCACAATTTTATGTAATGTGTATTGTTTAGACCGTATTAATGCCATGATCATTTATTTGATAGCGTAGCAACGATCGCATGTGGTTTGGAAGGGTCTATTTTATTTTCATTGTTGTATCATGCCTTGTTATAGTTATATACCCTTGTGTATTGTTGATTATGACTTATTTTTGGCCTTAGCCTAGGCGTAGGCTAGTGATTTGCCTTAAAATTGCCTAAATTGAAGCAACTTAGTAGGAAAAGACACTCAGTAGGCATTTCCCCATCCAAAAATATCATGTACTTGTGATGCACTCTTTATATACTACTTTTTTAATGAGCATAAAACAAAAATTATAAAATTTATAATAATCACAACTTTTCAAGGAATATTTCTCCAATAAATTGTCAATATAGGCCCTTCATGTTAGCAATAACTAGATTGGGACTTGTATCTTGTTTCTCTGCTTATGATTTAAAGTCTCAAAGTATCAACCAACTTGCTAGAATATGGAATATCCCCTTCAGTATTGCAAGGACTATGTTGTCTCACTTTTAACAACCTTCAATTCCAATCGTACATAGACTACATGACTAAGCTATTAGGTATGTAGAGAGTGGATATATAGTTACTGCCAATATTGCTAGGACTCCCAAAAATCTTATTGGATTCTTAAAAAATATAACTTTTTTGAAAAAATCCAACATACATCGATGATACTTTTATAGAGAATTTTAATAATTAATTAGGAAATAATTAGTGTAAAATCTATCTATATATAAAAGGAGAAGAAAAAATGACACATGTCAACACCACAAATTTTCAGTATTTTAAATAATTTTAAATACTTAATAATCAATGATAATAATCTATCTATATATAAAAGGAGAAGAAAAAATGACACATGTCAACACCACAAATTTTCAGTATTTTAAATAATTTTAAATACTTAATAATCAATGAT
>JAJOOH010028672.1:0-26632 GCA_029582605.1 Solanum gracilifrons
AAACCAAAACCGAAAACAACCAAACTGATAAATGTATATTATATTTGGTTTGGTTTGGTTTTGATAATTTTAAAACCGATTAAGTTGGTTTGGTTTTGATTTTGACCAATAACCGACCCAAACCAAACCGTGAACACCCCTAATTATACTATTACTCGGGTTGACATCTCTTCTTCAATTCAACAAGTTAGTCCATTTTTGCAAGCTCCTCGTCATCTTCATTTGGTGGTTGTTCACTCATTATTAGGTATCTTCTATGGATATCTACTCTTGAATTATTCTTTCATAGTTGGTCTCCTATTCTTTTTAATATTTTTAGTGATTCTCATTGGATGGAATGTCCTGATACTCGTCATTCAGTCATTGGTTGATGTGTGTTTCGTGTTGAATCATTGATATCTTGGAAGAGTAATAAGCAAGATCATGTGTCAAAATCTTCAACAGATGTTGCATATCGATTCATGTCGACTGCTTTCTCCGAAGTTGTATGGCTTCGTGGATTACTTGCTGAGATTGGATTTCCTCAATTTAATCTTTCTCCTCTCCATGCTGATAATACAAGTGTTATTCAAATGTCATGATCCAAAGTATACCCTAAACGTGACATGGCGTATAAGACCCCGAGAGGCTCCACACAAGCCACTTGATATACATATACACAATATAATAGACAAAAGTTGGAAATCTCATATGAAATAAAAAGTTTGACATTTGAAGTGAAAGTCTGACATAGTCTTGACAAGCCTTTCTAGTACATCAAAGGAAGTGGTCAGGATGTAACTCGTACACCACGTACAACATCCGATACAAAAGAAAAGATATAAAAAAGCAATAAAGGTGACATCGTCCTTGGAGTATGAGGACTCACCAAATCTTCAGTCTTTAAAGTGATCAACTAGCCATGAACGGAGGGAGAGAATATCGCCAAGCCCTACATTAGTGAAACAATGTAGACACAAGTATGCATTAGTACATGGAATGTACTAAGTAAGAGGGATATGTATAAAACATGAATCATGGCCATAAGGGGAGATAATCGAAAGCTAAACATCATAAAAGCTCTTAAGAAACATCATAAATCATGACATGGTCAATGCATTCTTAAAATCATAAGGAGAGCTTCATAAAACATTTGAAAGTAACTTAGTTCGTTTTGTGAGATATTTACTATTAACCAACATAGACCACGTGAGCTATAACGTGGAATTCGATGTCTTGATCCCATACCGAAAAGAGATGTCATTGCTTGCCAAGGCAACGACCTTAAACTTCTAGCTTAGGTGGATCCACTAGATATTTCACTTAACACAACCTACGAGGGCATGTAGTTAGGGACAAGGAAATTTCTACTAGAGACTCGGCCTCTACTAACTAGAGAGTCTCCAGCTCAATATCCTCTCGGTGCTAAGTAAAAATCCTCACGAAATAGTGATAAACATAAGCTTATCATCGTTCATGGAAAAACACAATTAAGTTACTAATTCAAGATAAAAATATCATAGAGTAGTTTCTTAAACCATGTGTGAGAAAGCCTTGCACCATTCATGATTTTATAATGTAAGAAAACCTTTCACAATTCATGCATACGTAAGAAAATCCTTTCACAATTAATCGATGCTTATCTTAAAGAAACCTAGATCATAAAATAATAATTTTTTCATAAATTATGCATAAGTTGATGAAAACATCATTCATAGCTTCATAGTCATTCTTCAAATTCATGCAAATTAGGGTTCATAGTAAAAAATCATGATCAATATGTGGGTTCAAATTGAATTGATTGGAAATCATGAAATTGAATCTAAATAATCATAATATGATCAAAATCAAACAATCTAAATTCATACAAATAGAACCCATGAGAAATTGAATGAAAACCTAACCAATTTTGGAAAATTGAAGAAGGGAATTGAAGATCTTAGGGACTCAATGGGTGAATGAAACGCATTGATGAACACCCTACATACCTTAATCTTGAAGCCCTAAGCAATGATGAGGAAATGTGATTTGAACTTGAAGAACCCTAGAATCCTTCTTTTTCTTCCTTGAGTTTGAGAGGGAAATTGGGGAGGATGAATTTGGGAATCAGGGGAATGAGTTTAAGGTGGGTAGTTTTAGGACCTAAAACCCTTATGTAGGGCTAGGAATGAGGGTCAAAACGACAAAGCTTAGGCTTTTAGTACATAGGAAAATACCTAAATACCTTTTAAAAATAATTTTCGGATCTAGTGGATTTTCCATGAACCGTACTGGTCAACCATAGACCAAAGTACTGAAACCTTAAAATCTATCCAAATTTGACGAGACATTCTACGGCTCGTAGGACTTCCTACACTTCGTAGACCCAATTAGTAGAACTCAACTTTAACCCAAAATTTCACTAAGTCTGAAAATTTTCTACGGGACCTTCTTACGGTATGTAGTCCATTGGATGAACCGTCCTATAGTTAATCATAGAGTGAGTTACTAGGACTTGATTTTCAAAAATATTTTTTCTTTTATTTCTCCTACGAGACTGGTCTATGACCCGTACGGGTCTCGTGGACTGAACCAGTAGCCATCTTTTGGCCTCTTTTTCCTTTTCCAAATTTTGAGGTGTTACATCAAATTTCTACTTATCTGGTTTATCATGAGAGGACCAAACACATCGAAGTAGATTGTCTTTATATATGAGAAGGAGTAGATAAATGAGTCATTATTCTTTCGTATGTGTCTAATGATATTCAAATAGCTTATGAGTTTACAAAATACATTGCACGACAACACCATTAGTTTCTAGTAGGCAAATTGATGCTTCTTGATTCACTAACATCAATTTGAGAGGGGGGGGGGGGGTGTTAGCATGATGGACAACTCACAAATCATGAATTAATAGTGAATGATTGTATATATATTAATGTAACTATATCGTGTTATAAACAAGTGTAATTATAGAAATTTGTTCTAGTGATCAAATAGAATAAATATTGTGATAGAATAACAAATTTGGAGGGATATCATGACAGATTTAGAGGATTTGCATAGAAGATTTGGAGGGATAAAATAGTTGATCTTTAGGGATATAAATGAAGAGTCTTAAAGATTGTAATGTGTATACTCTCTATATAATGGAAAGACTCTTACTTTGAGAGATATTCAACACAACTCTTGACATTGCTTTCCAATTTTCTGTTTCATTTTTAATATGATTGCAGAGATTAAGATACGTATGGGGTTAGTGACTCTTTATATTCTAGTCATAGCCTTGGTTTTGAATTGTGATACATAAACAATTGAGGATTACTAATTTTGAAATTAAAATAGTACCAACTATATAACATGAAATAAAAAATTCCACAATTTATTTAAGTGTGTTACAAGTTGAACTATAGTGGATTAGTTTGAATTGTTATAATTGTCTAGTTGAATCTCTCCTCTCCCTTGCTGACACAGAGACAAAAACAAGAAGAGAACAAAATGACATTTTACTTTCTTTCAATTGAAAGAACATTCCATCTTCATAAACTATACTTCTAAAGCAGAATTGGGAGCACATTGTTCCTTCACTAACAATTAAAGGATAAATCGATGAAAAGTTCTTTTTAAATGGTTTATTTAAATTGAGTATTCATTGTCATTGTTGGGTGTTGAAGTGTGTGTCTATCGCATCTAAAAAAGTTGTTAGAGAGAGCATACTTTTATTAGTTAATAATATTCTAAGCATGCCCCTCACGTCCAGGTCTAATTTTTTTTTTTCATGGGCCAAACATGTCTGCTCTGATATCATGTTGAAATGTGTAACCAGCTCATCTAAAAGTTTAAGTTGTTAGAGAAAACACATTTTTATTATTTAATTATATTCTAAACATTGGGATTAATTATGTGTAATGAAAATACATTTAACTATTTTTGCAGTTTCACTTAACAAGGCAAAATTTTCTTTCTCCCATTATCGTTTTCATTTCTCTCCTCATTTTTTGTATGTCAAATACATAATTTTATTTTATACCTTGACATTTGAGAAAATTATCAAAAAAATTAAAAAAAAAAACGAAAATAAAATATCTTGGCATTGTTTGTTCCCGTTAAAAATTGAAAATTTCTATTTATTGTGTTATTTTTGACGTTTTCTATGAAAGTAACCAACTACTATGATAATTAATAATCAGTCTGTTCAAAATTCCAACTAATTATGACTTAGAAATAAATGGTTCTATCATAAATCAATTTCTTGTGATCAAGTCTAAGATGTTCTCTTTGTTCATTTTTACTCGTTCGCTATGTTACTAAAAACAAATATTTATATTACTTGTTACTTTTAGCATATCAAGAAAAAATATATGTTATAATAAATTACTAATATTAATTAATATATTTATAGGACGTACAAAATTCAAAATCAATAATAAAAGTGAACTGAAGAAATAAAATATTTTCTTTAAATGTGATGGTGATGCCCTATCTACTTATTACTAATTTAATTAATCAAACGAGGGAAGTTAGAAAAATATCTTAATGGCTACAGATTTGACAAAGGACCTAACGTACAAGTTTTATAGTCAGTCTTTAAATTTACCTTTTTAATTACGATTATCTTTTAACTACTCTTACATTCAAATACTTTCACGTAACCTAATATTGTTAGGAAATAATAATAACAAATGAACAAATGAGAACTAGAAACTGTACGTGACAATAAATGTATGAATACTGATTTACATCAATTAAGACATCACATTTGTTTTTTTTATTAAATTAAAGAAAGCAAGAATTTTTTTTTCCGTTATAACATAATATAAACATAATCATTTTAATTTAATTATCTTACTTCAATCTGTTTTATAGAAACATCTTTCATTTTTAAATTATTTTTTTAAGAGAAAAGTATTAAAAAACACCTCTAAACTTGACGTGAATAATTAGTTTCATTTTCGAACTATTGACAACTTTAAAAGCACTCTTTTACTTGACTAACTCAACTTAAATACACCCTCGATCTTGAAACATGATTGAAATACACTCTTAAATTCTCGTTAAATTTAGGAATGTTTTCAACACTTCTCTAGACTTTTATTAAGAGTTTCATGCTCCTACAAAAGTTTGAGACTACTTGTTATGTCATATGACAGATCGGGGGTGTTGGAGTGTTTTTAAGTTTAATTAGTCAAGTATATAGGTATTTTAAAGATTGTCAATAATTTAAAAACGAAACTAATAATTATTTACGTCAAGTTCACAAGTATTTTTAATATTTCTCTCCTTTTTATATTTCAACTTTTTACCGGACATTTTTAATATTACAAATTTAAATGATTCTAAATTCAAAAATCTTATTTATTTATTTATTTACTTTTACTATGTATTACGTCAAAACAGACCATCAAGTTGAAACAGAGAAATAATAATAATAATAATAATATTTTTTTTAAAAATAAAAATAAAATTTAAACATGTTTAATTATTATAAGGCCGTCGGTGAGGATGAAGGGTGGATATGCAATTAGCACAAACATGACGTGATATTTTTGGAAACTGAGTATATAGAAAAAGACAAGATCATATATTAAATGAAAAAAAGAAAAAGGAAAAATAAAAAAGCAGTGCACCGACAGAAACTTGGTTTGGGTTGTCGGAGAAGAGAAACCGGAAGTAGCCGGTTAGAACAGCAAAGTACAGGCTGTTCACAACCACTTCCACAATCTTTTGCTACACAGCTTTGCCAGTTTGATTGGACATACTCAAAAATGTCAATCTCCATTAAAAACAAATACCTTTATCACACCTCATAAATTAATGCAGGCACTAATTTCACTTTAACCACGGTTCAGCTGGTTATTTTTAAAAAAATTATATTATTTTAAATTTTTTGATATTTTATAATGTATAATCAAAATTTGACTTTTTAAAATCATCTCAATTATATTGATTTCTCTTCGGTACAATTTGGTTAATTTTTCTTTTTTATTTTATTTTTAAAATATCACCTCAAAATATATTAGTATTAAAAGATTTCTTTTGCAAATATGTTCGTGAATAACACTTCAATTCTTTACCAAGAAGTCAAGAATGTAAAGTCTTGTTGTCGTATTGTTTGATCTTAAACAATTAATAGGAGTGATTGCGTAGATTTTGTTATATTGTTTGATAGCGTATGTATTATATTGTAGTATAATTTAATTTTAAACATAATTAATTAAAGGTTAACTAAAGAATAAAGAACCAAATTTGTCTAATCAATAGAGGTCTAGGACCTAGATTATATTTATATTTTGAAAAATGTTATAAAATATATTTTTATATTAAATTTAACATATTGTTAATATATAAAATATGTTTACATACACGTAAGGTTATTCGGTTTGATTCAACATATTTTTTGGCTATTTCATAAATTAAAAAGATCATCCCAATTGTTCGGGACATTATACACTTAAATAAAAGTCCACAATTTTATTTTTAAAATGATATAAATCGATTTGATTCAAGCATTTGACCAAATTTTCATATATTTTTTACACCCTTACGTTAAATGATTCATTTCTTTAGTAAGTTTTCAATGTATACTCATTAAAAATAATTAGCCATATTTGTTTGTATAAAAGTTATTTTAAATAGATTCTAAAGGATCGTTTTACTAATGGAATTAGACATTATAATCTTGATACAGTATAATTTTTTAGATTAGTTTAATTGATATACATTTAATTTTAAAATTATGTACACCATAATTCTTGTATTATTTCTATTCCATACACATTCTATACTGAACTACAATTTTAGAACTGTCATTTTCGGAATAAAACAACAAAATAAAACTTTTACCCTTTTTGTTTTTTAATAGTGAAAGAAGACATTTATTTGAGATCGAGTGGACTATGTTTTTAAACTGTATTTTCCAATTCTATTCTGCTTAAATTAAAAAAATGTTAAGGAATTAGTTCACCTTATATGTCATTCTAATCTAAATTCGAATTTCCCACCAACAAAGATTGTGATGGAGTGGTAAATATTTCTTCATCCTTAATCAAGAGGTCTCGGGTTCGGGCCCCCTTGGTACAAAGTTGCCTTTGTTTGGGAGTGCGTTCCCTCCAATGTGGGACTTTTCGGAGCGAATTCAGATTTAGTCGGACTTCAATGTAGATGGGTATATCGGACACCGTTTGGGAAACCAAAAAATAATAATTTGAATTTCCCTAATATTATTTTAAATATATTTTTAAATTTAGAATTTTTTTTTTAATTTTTTACGTTATTTTAGCAACAAGTTCTTATAGTTATATAAATTTTGATATTCAAAACAATAAATGTAGATTTTAAAATTAAAGTTAAAGTTTTTAACTTTTCTGAATTATTTGTCTAATTAAATTTATTCTTGTTCTGTTACAATTTATCAGTCTTAAATTTAGTTTGTTTCAAATATTTTCTTTTTGAAAATCATTTAATTCTAAATTTTTTGAATGATGTATTTAACATTATAAATCAAGAAATATTTTAGTATATTTTTAATTATTTTTGCTTAAAAAATAAATTAAATTGAAAGAGAAGAGTATGATATGAAGACAAAAGAGGGTTAGCATCGTATATCTCTAAAAAGTCTAAACCAACCCAGAGCCGATTCCTGGTTACCGGTGAAGCCGGTTAAAATTCCTAATAATGTAATTTAATTTAATAATTAATAAAATTAAATCTGCCAAAGAAATGATAAAAAGAGAGTAGCAACTAGCATTATCAGAAGAGAAGGAAGGTGAAGTTACAGGAGTGATGTCCAGTTGAGGAAATGCACTGTTTCTTCACATTGGCATAACCCCTAGAAGTGAATCAAGATTGATTAAGCTGTGTTTTAAGGTACCCTCTGTTTCTTTGAGGAGAAGAAATGGAGGCAGGTGCTGGAATGGTAGCTGGATCTCACAAGCGCAATGAGTTGGTTAGGATTCGACATGATTCTGATAGTGGGGTATCATTCTCAAATTCTCTGCTTTATTACTTTTTTTGTTCTTGATTCAATACAGATGTTTTAGATCTGATTGTGAGGTTTTTGATCAAATCCTATATCTTATCTGGATTTAAGTGTTCAAGTTGACTCAGATTTCTGATAAAGTTTTGATCTTTTCATCAATTTGGAGCATTTTGGTTTTTGAATTTGTCTTCTTGATTCAGTGTTGGGGTTTAGATCTGACCTGGTGATTGTTGAGATTTTGTGATAAAGTTTTGATCTTTTCATCAATCAATTTGGACTTTAAAAGTGTTCTATTACTACTTCTTTAAGCATATTAGGGCTTGTAATTTGGTGGTTGAAGTAGAGTGAATTCTTATCCCAAGACTGGGTTTTTCCCATGAATTTGGAAGTTTATTGATGTTAATCTTGTTTAAGATTTGATTCCTATATCAGGATTTGAGTACATTTTGGAATGAAATGGATGTATCAAGATTTGAGCTCTCTATAAATATTGACATTTTGTTTTTTCCCCT
Source organism: Solanum gracilifrons (assembly GCA_029582605.1). Classification (NCBI taxonomy): domain Eukaryota; kingdom Viridiplantae; phylum Streptophyta; class Magnoliopsida; order Solanales; family Solanaceae; genus Solanum; species Solanum gracilifrons. The sequence goes on from JAJOOH010028672.1 coordinate 8,449, forward strand.
TTCATTCACTCTTCAACACCCCACCTCCCACCTCATGTGGTTGGACATTTGATGCATGATCAAATTTAATGTGGGGCCCAACACGTGAAATGGGTCTTACTATAATACCATGTGAAATTAGGCTTTGGGCTTAACTCACGTCCCCAAAGCTAAGCTCAAAGGGAGGAGGATTGTCCAAACCTAATAACAAGACCATTCATCTCATTAATCACCGATGTGTGACTTTTTAACTCTTCAACATATACATACCTGATGTTAATTCGTGATGGAAAGTTCTTCGAAAATGTACTTTTTTGCTACTTCAAATTTGAGCAGTTTTGCCTCGTGTGTTATCCTAATGTTGTAACTGATGGCTGCTGTAGGAGAAAGATACGCATGTTCAATTTTGGGATTTCATTTCAGATCCGCATATTAGTTCAGGAGTATGGATCATGAAGATTTCTTTGGGTTTTTCCTTATATGTTTGGCACAAGAATGTCAATCAAAATTTAAGACTATATATTTGGTTTAAAGCCCACATTTCACATTTCGAGCATTCATTTCCTTCTTGGATTAACTGAGATGCATTTTCTTCAAAATCACTTCTATGGACAAATATAAGTTGGTGAAATTTTTCAATGTCAAAAGCGAAAAGATAATCGCGTCTAAACAGGCTTGTTAGAGTTCATTCACTATAAGAGGCCTTCTTGAAATGGTTGAATCTACTAATTATTAGTTTCCAGTACCCTCCATCCAAATGAGTGAATGACCCCTCTTCTAGTAGTTTATTAGACTGAAGCTTGAGTAGGTTTGCGTGTATCTATTGGTTAATCTGAATACCTGTTAATTTAAGTGGACATTTTGGTGCAGCCGAAACCCTTGAAGCCTCTCAACAGTCAAATATGCCAAATTTGTGGTGATACTGTTGGGTTGACTGCTACTGGCGATGTATTCATTGCTTGTAATGAGTGTGCCTTTCCTGTTTGCCGGGCTTGTTATGAGTACGAGCGTAAAGATGGAAATCAATCATGTCCTCAATGCAAGACCAGATACAAGAGGTTCAAGGGTGAGTTCAATATCTTTTTCTGTTACTTTTTTGGTTCCTTGCACTTTCATTTTTGCTTCTAAACTGAACTTTTGAAACTAAGTCATTGCTTTGTCAATGTATTAGGGAGTCCACGAGTGGATGGAGATGATGACGAGGAAGATGTTGATGATATCGACAATGAGTTCAATTATGCTCAAGGAAACAGCAAGGCCAGACAGCAATGGCAGGGTGATGATGCTGGTCTCTCTTCATCCTCTAGACACGAATCTCAGCAACCGATCCCTCTTCTTACAAATGGCCAGCCAGTGAGTGATAATGTGCTTATGTTGTCATTTTGTGGTTTGGCTGTATTTTTGTTTCATTAATCTGTTGTAGAACCTCCTGGGAGGTCCTTGATTTGCATCCCTTATTTGGGAGTGAAGTGTAGTTGAATGGATTTTCTGCAGGAAACTCAGTTTTGAATGCTGATAACAAATTGTGGCTTCAAATGAATTGATTTAATGTATTATTAAAATAATCACTTATTTAGCCAATTAGCCATGGTCTTGGGTCCTTAATTATTGAGTGTCACATGAAGCAAAAACTAACCATTGTTTAAGTCCTTTTCCTTGCACTAAACTTTACAACAATCTCTACAAATTTTGATAGTTGACTGTCCTGCTCGTCTTTCTGATTCTTTTCTAAATCAAAACTTACTGACATCTGACTGTGGGTTTACGGCTGATGGATGAAAATTGAAACGGACCCTGTTTCAATTAGATTGGCTGCGTTCTGTATACCAGTTTTGTCCACTGGGTGATTTACCTGCTTTTATGCTTCGACTTTGAAAAGCAAATTTGGAGCAAATGGTGTTATATATGGTGAATGAACAAACTAGTATGTTCATTTGATAATTTATTAACCAAAAATGATGGATTTTTGGTGAAGTCCTTATCTATTGGCATGATATTACTTTTTGTATTTTTCTGGCAAGTGTACTGATCTCTTCTGAGCATAGTCCCTGGCACATTGATTTTTTCTAAAAAAGGTCTTTCTGCTTGTCTTAGGTATCTGGTGATTTTCCTAGTGCAACAACTGATACACAATCTGTAAGAAGTATGTCAGGACCCTTGGGCCCTGGAGACAAGCATTCATCCCTGTCTTATGTTGATCCAAGACAGCCTGGTACTGGCCTACTTGAATATATTCTTAGTTGGCTGAAATAGTGTGTTAAAACACTTTATTCGTCCTCTAAACTTCTGATAATTTCATACTTTTGCAGTTCCTGTAAGAATTGTGGACCCCTCAAAGGACTTGAATTCTTATGGGCTTGGAAGTGTTGACTGGAAGGAGAGAGTAGAGGGTTGGAAACTGAAACAGGAGAAAAATCTGGTGCATTCGACAAACAGATATGCCGAAGGGAAAGGCGGAGACATTGAAGGGACAGGGTCGAATGGAGAAGAGCTACAAATGTAAGCATCTTATTGAATAAATGAAAAATATTTAGGGAACATACGATATATTATAGATGACTGGATCAAACTTTCGCTCCTTCCTTTAATAACTCCAGCACTGATATCCATCTCTCTCATCTGCAAAAATCTTGTAATACTTGGTTTGAGAAGTGAAATGTTAAAAGAAAATTCCTTTTTAATGTCCTGACACTGTTATGATGTCCATTTCACCATCCCTACTAAAATTTGTAGTACTTAGTTTGGGAAATGAATTTCCTTTCTATTGTCCTGGAATTGTTTCTCTGTTTATTAGTCAATTTTCTTGGTTTTATAATACTGCAAGAAAATATAATTCAAAACTATGATACTTATTGGTTTTCTCTTTGACAGGGCTGACGATGCTCGCCAGCCTATGAGCCGTGTGGTGCCTATTCCTTCATCCCATCTTACCCCATATCGGGTTGTTATCATTTTGCGGTTGATCATCTTGGGCTTTTTCATGCAATACCGTCTAACTCATCCAGTGAATGATGCATATCCTCTGTGGCTAGTATCAGTTATTTGTGAGGTTTGGTTTGCCTTGTCTTGGCTTCTCGATCAGTTTCCAAAATGGTCACCAGTCAATCGTGAGACATTCCTTGACAGGCTAGCTTTGAGGTTAGTCGCTATGCTGCTCTTAGGGAGAAATTATTTGAGTAGTGGAAGGTTTCAAATATTTCACTTCCTTTTAGGATAAATACTATGCTTCAAATCTCGTGTTCTAGTTTTCAGTCTAGAAAGTTTTTTCCTCACTTTCTCAGACATGATAGAGAAGGGGAGCCTTCGCAGCTTGCACCTGTTGACGTCTTTGTCAGTACAGTGGATCCTTTGAAAGAACCTCCTCTCATTACTGCAAACACAGTGTTGTCCATCCTTGCTGTTGATTATCCTGTGGACAAGGTCTCATGCTATGTGTCAGATGATGGTTCAGCAATGCTAACGTTTGAAGCCCTTTCTGAGACCGCAGAGTTTGCAAGGAGATGGGTTCCCTTCTGCAAGAAATTCAGCATTGAGCCTCGGGCCCCTGAATTTTATTTTGCTCAAAAGATAGATTATTTGAAGGACAAGGTTCAGCCTTCTTTTGTGAAAGAGCGCAGGGCAATGAAGGTACAAATGAAACTTTAATACACTGAATTTAATGGGGACTTATTGGTATGTAGGCGACTAGGCATCACGTTTTAGTATAACACTTTTGTTTGATGGTAGTTGAGTTTTATTCACCAAATGCTCCATTAGTTGAACTCTGTTATTTTTGATAGGATTGTGAAAGGCTTGAATGTCTAAGATCCCTTAACGAATCAATGTATACAGGATAAGTAGGTGTGTTGATAACTTTAGCCTGAAAGTTTGTTGGTTAACTGCAGAGTGGTTTATGAGTTGGGAAAGCTCGGGCCTCTCTGTTGCTAGGATTTATGCTGATAATATTGGCAAATTCCTTTTTCTCTGTAATAAACTTTTTACCAATCAAGCAATTATAATAATTTGACAATTTTGACATTGCAGAGGGAATATGAAGAATTTAAAATACGTATCAATGCTCTTGTTGCAAAAGCACAAAAAATGCCTGAAGAAGGTTGGACAATGCAAGATGGAACAGCTTGGCCTGGAAATAACCCTAGGGATCATCCAGGAATGATCCAGGTATTCTTTATGTATCTAATAATTATGTGGAAGTTGATTCACTGTACATCTTGTCCTTTTTTAATTACTTCGGATTGGATGATAGGTCTTTTTGGGGCATAGCGGGGGCCTTGATACTGATGGAAATGAACTTCCTCGTCTGGTTTATGTTTCTCGTGAGAAGCGACCAGGTTTCCAACACCACAAGAAAGCTGGAGCTATGAATGCTTTGGTAGGCCACTGATAATTAGAATATGAGATCTTCCAATTTTATTGAGCATGCCATCAAAGTTGAATAGTTCTATTTTATATAAACACCTCATGGTTGCGATGATGGAGAATGTCTCATAGCATACTTGATAATATTGCTCTCCTTATGCTATCTGATATTATTATCTTGTGTGATGTTCCATTTATTTATGCTGTACCTTCAATTTTCTGCAGATTCGTGTTTCTGCAGTTCTTACCAATGGAGCATATCTTTTGAATGTCGATTGTGATCACTACTTTAACAACAGCAAAGCACTTAAAGAAGCTATGTGTTTCCTCATGGATCCTGTTCTTGGAAAGAAGACATGCTATGTTCAGTTCCCTCAGCGATTTGATGGCATTGACTTGCACGATCGATATGCTAACCGAAACATTGTGTTCTTTGATGTAAGTGTCACATACACATTCCCCAGATTGTTTATCAACCACCTTTGGTGTGTCAGTTAGTTTTAAGTTGGAGTGCTCATTTCATTTTGTTCATGTTTCACAGATCAACTTGAAAGGGTTGGATGGTCTTCAGGGTCCTATGTATGTGGGAACTGGGTGTTGTTTTAACAGGCAGGCTCTATACGGGTATGATCCTGTCTTAACTGAGGCAGATTTGGAGCCAAACATCATTGTGAAGAGCTGTTGTGGTGGGTCAAGGAAGAAGGGAAGGAGTGGAAACAAGAAATACATTGATAAGAAGAGGGCTGTAAAAAGAACAGAATCCACTATCCCAATTTTCAATATGGAAGACATTGAAGAAGGCGTAGAAGGTAATGTCCTTAGAAAATCTTGGTCCATCCTCTATGGTAAAATTAAGTGTTCTACTTAGATAAGTCAATATCGTCTTAAAGCATCTAACTTCTGAGTGATTACAACTAAGATATACTTGGGAAGTATCATAGTTTTGACATACTCTTAAGGTTATTTTCTATCAGATATATGATGGATTCAGAAGCAAAGTGAGAAAACCTTTTTATGATATTTGAAAAGTTAGTTTAGCTGAATGTGATTATTGTAACTCTCAACTCTTCTACTGTTCTGTGTTTATTTGACAAATTTAATTTGTTCAGTCCTCCCAACTTCTCAACCTGTCTCATAGCTGAGGCTGCTAAATGTATGAATACCCTCATCACAGTGTTGTTTGTTGACTGTTCTCTTTGGATTTGCAGGATATGATGAGGAGAAGTCACTGCTTATGTCACAGAGGAGCTTGGAGAAGCGGTTTGGTCAATCACCAGTGTTTATTGCTGCCACCTTTATGGAACAAGGAGGCATTCCCGCATCCACTAATCCTGCATCTCTTTTGAAAGAAGCAATTCATGTTATTAGCTGTGGCTACGAGGACAAGACTGAATGGGGAAAAGAGGTACAACAACAATATTGAGTTATATACTGCTATGACTTAGATGTCCATTTTGCTTGGCTGTATTGATCTTATTGTGGCACAAAAGCCATTATTAAGCATTTGTGGTTTCCTATCAGATTGGGTGGATCTATGGATCTGTCACTGAAGATATTTTGACTGGGTTTAAGATGCATGCACGAGGATGGTATTCCCTATATTGCATGCCTCCTCGACCAGCGTTTAAAGGGTCTGCTCCTATCAATCTTTCTGATCGTTTAAACCAGGTGCTCCGGTGGGCCTTGGGTTCTGTTGAAATCCTGTTGAGTAGGCATTGCCCAATATGGTATGGCTACAGTGGCAGATTGATGCTTCTGGAGAGATTAGCCTATATTAATACCATCGTCTATCCTCTCACATCTTTACCTTTGCTTGCTTACTGTACTCTTCCTGCCATCTGTCTTCTGACCGGGAAATTTATCATTCCTGAGGTATGTAAAAAGTTTCATTCAGATTGCTTTATGCTGTTAAGTTTAAATAGTTGATTGAAACATTGAATACCAACAGAATGATTTCCATGCCGTACTTGTCCAATTAGAAAAGGCTGGGTATACCAACTTCTCACACTGAAATGATCCCCTGGTGTTGTGGGAAGGGAGTCTGTAAAGAAAAAAAAAAGTTGAAAATAGGAAAGTAAATACTACAAATTGTTTCCTCTAACCTTATATTATCCTGTCAAAATTCTGTTCTGTGTCTTCATGCTGAGAACTATTTTGCTTTTCTGATTTTAGTCTTTTTCTTTGGATGGGACTGTTCGTTCAACCCTTGAGATATGCTTATACTCATGCTTGCCCGTAAATATGGTCTTGATCCCCTTAGCTTGTAAATACATTTATGAATAATTCTCAATTACCTGCAGATAAGCAACTATGCTGGCATGTGGTTCATTCTACTCTTTCTTTCCATTTTCGCAACTGGTATATTGGAGCTTAGGTGGAGTGGTGTGAGTATTGAAGACTGGTGGAGAAATGAACAGTTCTGGGTCATTGGTGGTACATCAGCTCACTTGTTTGCAGTTTTCCAAGGTCTCCTGAAAGTGCTTGCTGGGATTGATACCAACTTTACAGTCACGTCAAAGGCAAACGATGAGGATGGAGATTTTGCTGAGCTTTATGTGTTCAAATGGACGACTCTCCTTATTCCTCCCACAGCAATCCTTATCATGAATCTGGTAGGAATTGTGGCGGGTGTTTCATATGCCATAAACAGTGGATACCAATCATGGGGTCCTCTATTTGGGAAGTTGTTCTTTGCCATTTGGGTCATTGTCCACTTGTACCCTTTCCTCAAAGGTTTGTTGGGACGTCAGAATCGTACTCCTACCATTGTCATCGTCTGGGCAGTTCTCCTTGCATCCATATTCTCATTGCTTTGGGTGCGTATCGATCCTTTCACATCAGACGCGTCAAAGACTGCTGCAAGAGGTCAATGTGGTATCAACTGCTAGTGAGAAGTTTGTTTATTTATTTTTAGGTAAGATAAGATGTTTGTTTATCCATATGGTCCCATGTTGTAAATAAGAAAACTAAGGCGGCGTGGTTAACTCTTGTAGTCATTTTGTACCAATGTTGTAAGTCGGAAGGAGTGATGATGCATGAAACACATCAAACTCACATGGATTTTTGCCTTTTTGTTGTATACCGTTTACATGTCTCAGATGTTCATGCAAGCACTGTAACTTATGATGTGAAGAATTTTAAATTTAATTTTGTTATCTTATCGTTTTGCTGGTGCAGAGTATCATTCGACCTACTTCCTCAAGGATGATATGTTTGTGATTGAGTTTGGAGCTGTTAATATGTTTTACCTTGACTGAGTTTTTTTTATTTTTAGAGGCAATTGGGGAAACCCTTGCTTATTTGAGCCTTTAACAATTACATTTTGTGTTATTTTCTCGTAACATAGTTTATTTGTGATTGATTTGGATGGTGGACTGCTTTTGTACATCATGTGTCAGTCAGTATCGCATCTTTCACTTTACCTATACTTGATACTAGTCGTCAATGTTTTGCCTGTTTTTTCATCTTTGCACAACCATTCATACTTTCAACAGAATCCTTTTGATTCAACTTTTCAACTTCTAATTTGGTTGGCAAAAATAAGCTTCTGTGGACCCTCATTTGATTAGACTCTTCACCCAATACTTGAGTATGACACTGTTTTCTACTTGCATATCAGTCTGACATGACCAAAACATTCGACTAAACGTAATTCATTAAATTTACCAATCAAGTGTATGCAACTGGCATATGGAAAGTAGCAGAGCAATCAACGAAACAGCTTTGACAATCACAAAGCTTTAAGATTTTACGTCAAACGGTAATTGGCAATATCTTGCCATCAAACTACATTTCATTATCTTGATTCAGTAGTGAAAAAAGAGAGACCAAAACCAGTATCAGCATTCTCACCTGACAAACCAGGCTCAATCCAAAACAAAATTTCCAGCGTCTGGAAAAAGGAGCAAAATAAATAAAACTCAATTTTCCCTACCCTTTGCCTATTCTTGAATTGCTCGTAGCATATTTCTGAAGGAACTCATTTTACTCTTCATTTTCTGCCTCTATCAATATCCGCTTGCATGCTTCATAACACATGAAAGATATTCCTGCGGCAGGAACTAACTTCATGCAGCTGGGACCAAGCCCTTTATACAGACCATGAATCCCATCCTGTTCAAGTATACTCACAAGAGCATGAATTACATTCTTGTAAACTGCTCTTCCACTAACAGCACCCACCTGCATGTGCTTACGAGCCACCTCCAGAGGAAAGGTTGCAGTGCTAGATATAGCACCAGCTGCTGATCCAATCAGAAGAGTCTCTATGTTTCCAATCTTCTCTTCCTTGAAAATCTTTCTGTAGGCTTTCCGCAATGAATCATAAGCAAAGTAGTTTGTCGCGGCATAGGGAATGACTCCTATAACACTTGGAGTGAGACCTCTATAGAGCTCAGCAGGACCACCCTCTTTCAATATTTTTACAAATGCATCAAGTAAACCATTGTAAACTCCTCTCTGCAGATAAAAAGCTTGGCATTCAATCATACAAGTACAGTTTTTATAAGAAGTTTCAGAGGAAAACCTTCAAACTGTCAACAAGAACTTCATTTTTACCTGAATTGTCAACCGAGTCTTCACTAGCTCAAGCGGATATGTCAGTAAGGTAGAGCTGACTCCGGCACACGCTCCTGCAACTAATGAGGCAGGAATTGGAATTTTGGATTGCTCACCGGGTTTAGATGACAAGTTCTTATTAACAGTATCATACACAAAAAGCTGCATTAAGAAAAAACGATATCAGCAACGACAAGCCACTTTTAGTAGTGAAGCATTCTCCCATCCGTAGTTGGAAGCAGAACTGTCTGACCCAAAAGGTTAACTCAGCAATTGACACTTTATTCATACATGACAAGTTACGAATGTTTAACACAACATGGAATTACCATATTCAAGTTGTATCTACAATAAAATCCAGACTAAGTAATAGAAAGAAGCCTGCTACAAACCATTCAGCTTACAGGAGCTGGTCTTTCAGAACTCTAAATCAACCAACACAATTGCACCACAGTACTTGTCAACTTCAGTAATTGAGTAACACTAGCTTTCTCCAGGAAACAAGCGACACATTGATATTTATGTAAACATTACATTTATCTCATTTGACTACGTAAATAAAGTAAAAAAGAGTGCAAGGGTATGTCAAACTAGTTAGACAGGAAAGCAGCACTGCAGCAGAGTAAATATTAGCAGGTTTCACCCCTAAAAATCTATTCAACAGTCACTTACATACTGATTTAAACTTCTAAGGTTGAAGAACAATTTCAACAAAAATAGTTCTCATCTCTCATTTCCATTTCCTCTCATTTCCCCTTAAGGGAGTCAAAAATAGTTACTCTGAAGTAAAATCAAGTTTTCTGATGCATACATATCATGCACCGTAAAAACTATGAAAAATTTCACAGGCTAGAAAAGTAGAACACTGCATCAGAGGAACAATAAGAGGATTAAACCAATATTTTGGAATTGCATCTAGATATTCATGCAACGCTAATCAGTCAAAATGGAAGAATAACTCATTACAAAAGAGGAGCTTCAACTAATTTTGTTGTGTTCACCAGACTTGATTGATGATTCACTACCCAAAGGACCAGTAGCACCAAAATATAATGAGCCACCATGCCGTTTATCCTAAACCACCAACCCATCAAAATTAAAATTGCCTCAGTTAACAAGCAGTTTCACTCCAACAACAACTAAACTACTACTATTACTATGCCTTGATATCTAGCTAGTTGGGCTCGGCAATGTGAAATTCTCATTAACCATGTTGCTCAATTTAGACCCAGCAATCCAATATAGCAGGTTAACTCCAATAGACAAAAAGAAAAAAATGAGGCAAAACAAGTAATGTCAAAGGCACTGATTGAGGATTATTGCATATAATTCTCAGAAAAAATGCTTTGCTAACATTCCTTACAAGAAGTTATTGCATACATGAAAAGAAAATCAATCAATCAGGTCGGGAAAACAGTGGGACACAAAACACTTGCTTGATTTCCAGAAAGTTCATTACTAAAGAAGAGTGTCGATAGATCCTAGCTTGTTCCTTATATTCTTGATCCACTGACCAAAGTACCAATAGCAACAAAAGATCAAAAAAAGAAAAAGGGAAGTAGCATCCTTAGATGTTTAATCCTACAACCCCTCAAAACAAAAAAGCATGTCTCCATCAACCTAACATTAATAGAGAAACAAGGAACATATATGCACAGAGAGTAACGATGAGGTTGAATACTCATCTAATAGGTAAACGCTGCCACAGCCACTAATAAGAGTGGCAGCAAATACAAAGTATTAACATCAAAATTATTGGTGATCTGTTATAAGGGAACTTCTCCATCAACCTAACATTAATAGAGAAACAAGGAACATACATCTACTTCAATTTCTTGAATTTTAAGAGAACAGTCATTGTCTGAATGATGACAACTTATGTCAGTTTTATTGTGGTTGAAGTCTGAAACAAAATTTCAAACTTTCCGAGACTTCAAATCAGCTAAGCAAGGAATTCATACAATAAAATAGAACAACTCCTAATGAGATAAAACATTTTTATCTATGACAAACATTAGTAGCATAAAAGGGGCCTAAACTCAATTTTACAAAATACAATTAATTTTTACCTCTACAGCTTTGCTAGGGGCAACTCGAATCACATTAACAAAGTTACCCCTAAACAATCCAGTCCATCCTTCAGTCTTCATGATACTATTGAACACCTCAGTACTAGAATGTCCACTACTTCCCACCATCAAATGTGTCCTTATTGTCTCCAATGGAGCTACAGCAGTTCTAGATATCGCCCCTGCGATTGCACCACTTATTAACCTCCTTAATGAAGGATTTGAAACCTTAAGCTTAATCTTTAGTCCACCTTTCTTCTTCTTCTCCTTCACAACCCCTTCTTCCTCCCCATTCCCTACAATCTTAAACCCCTCAGAGAATGATAAATATTTCATACACAAATCGGAATAAGGTAGCTTGAATCCACCATTTTCATCCCGGGAATCAGATGGATTAGGTGATGAAACACCAAAGCCCATACTTCCCATCTGACCAACTGATGCAAACAATCCACCAGGACAAAAGTTTGAATCTTGGAGACTCCATTGGAGCCCCAAATGAGAAATAGACATACTCCCATCCTTTTTACACTCCAACGCTTGTATATCCCTTCTAGCCATCAATCTAGACTTCCCCACAAAAAACCAAAAAATACCCTATCCCCCCTTCTCAATGTAGAACTTGAGAACACAAAAAAAATAGTCAGATTTTATGTGAGCAGACAATTTGGGACATTCAAAGAATCGATTTTTACTAAGTGGGTATATGAAAATCCCATTCTTGAGAGAGGGGTTGTAAGATTAACGAGTAAAGATTGAATTTTTGAAGAGATTTTGATAATATCTTGGGGGAAGGGAGGCGATATATGCTATGTTTGTTAGGATGAAAAATGAGTAACAGGTGGTGACTCTGTTCCTCTCCCTTCCAACCCCAGAAAACGAAAGGAGGAAAAGATTTGTAGAAATCACTCTTATACATATAACCCCTCCTTTTCCTATAGGTTTAGGGTTTTTTACACCCATTACACCTCTACTACTTGTAATATATATATATATATATTTTATTCATACTATTTATATTTATTTATAATAATAAATAAATCTATAGTTTGAAGGTATTGATTGAGTGTGTGAATATGTTGCTTAATAATGTGGGTTTTTTTTTTTGAAAAAAAAAACATAAATACACCATTTAAGATATTATAATCTCTAAATTTTCTATCATTTAAAAAATTTAAAAAAATCTTTCTCAAATACATCTCTATCCCTCGTCGGATAAAACTATATTCCTCTCGGATACATCCTTATTCACATCAAGTAATGTATCATTCGCAATGTATCAAACATCCCGGGAGTATATTCGAAAACAATGAAAAATTTAGGGGTATCGTAATTGGGGAAATTTCTGGGATATGATGTAATTAACCCCTAAATGTATGAGATTTCTGTAAGTTATATTATCTTTTCTGAGAGAAGTATTGAAAACAACTCTAAATTTGACGCGAATTATTAGTTTCATCTTCCAACTATTGACAGTCTTAAAAACATCATTTACTTGATTTACTAACATTAAATAACCATCGATCTAGTAATATGAGTGAAATACACTCCTTAAATTCTCGTCAAGTTTAGTGGTGTTTTCAACACTTTTCTCATTTTTTTTATTAAGAGTTCAATGCCCATAAGAGTTTGAAATCACTAGCTATGTCATATGGTTTATGAAATGAATTTACAAAAGAAATAGAAAAGAAATGGTAAAACCGGAAATATAGGAGAATGTGTATGGTAACGAGATTGTTTTAAATATTCTGGTAATATGTTTTTTCGAAAAGAATCAGATTTGTATATGCATTTTCACAAACAAATATATTTATCTGTTTTTTTGAAAAAAATATATTCATCTTTTGTCCCTTGACATTAAATTTTAGGTTTATATATTTACTTCTTATTAGTTAAATTCAATATTATCATCTAATTCTTTTACGTGATATTTTTTTCCAATTAAATCTATTCACCCATTTAAATCCTTTTAACATGTCCGCTTGACCTATTAAAAGACTAAAATTAAAAGTTTTATTATTCATTGATGATCAATATAATTCCATCATTCAAATATTGTCCAAATTAAAATTCTATTTTTGCTATTGTGATAGGCTAAAACTTATTTCAATAATTCTTAGTTATTGTACTGATTTTCTAGACTTAAAAATTACAAATAAATAAATCAATCAAAAGCAGAAAATTCAGGTCCTTAATTGCTCTTAATTTAGTAATATAATATGTAAACAAATTTTGTACTAGGCTATTTTTTTCGTGATTTTTTTTAGTTAAATGTGTTTTTTTCCCGCTCATTGTAGGTATTCACTTTGAGGCCCAATTAGATTTGAATTCGCGTTGGAAAGTCTCATATTAAAAGACTCTCTAACAAAGGCGACTACGTATTTGGGTCTCCGAAGAACTCGAACCTAAAACCTCAAGTTAAAAATGAAAAAATATTTGTCACTCAACCACTAGATTACTTTAATTTTGTTGTGATAATGCGTTTCAGCTGCTCCTTTGTGTCATGAGTACTTTTATTCTTTTAGCTCTTTCTTCATTGATTAATTTCATTTTTCAAGTTAGTTAGTACTTTATTGATTGAATTTAGATCTTTTGATTTGATGTTTTGTTCTTACTTGCCTTTATTTCATGTAAATATCTATTTTTTTTTATTCTTGAGTTGTAAGTTTTGTTATTTCTCTTGGATGGCCAATCTTGTACCTTTTATGTATCTATATACCTAAAAGGATCGTAGTTTGACCCAAAACATCTTTTATTATTGTTCTAATACCACTAATTAAAATTTTAGTAAAAATGCTTTTGTCCTAATAGTACTCCTATCATTTCGTATTACTATGGTTCCGGTTGACCCAAAGCATCTTTTAAGAAAATTTTAATTAGAGATATTTTTATTAAATTAATTTTATCATTGATATATTGGAGCTTTAAAATTCATTATTACTCTATTGTTTTATGTAGTTATTTATAATAAGAGTAAGATGGAAAAAAAAGTAATAAAATTCTCTTGATTTGTTAAAATGAATAATTAAAATATAATAGAAGAATTTAATAAATGTATTAGTTATGTTGTTGTTTAATCCTTGGTAGAATTTTTAGCCAATATATGTATAACTACACCTTATTCAATATTATAATATATAATTAATTAATACAATAAATCATGACATTAGCAATACAATAAATTATTATGAGCAACTTTCACATATAGCAAACATAAAAATCATATTTGTATGTTATAACTATAGTTTGCATAATTGCGCTCCATATCAAATTTTATGTTTGTTATGGAGCTTTTGATTTGTATAATTCGCTAGATATATCCAATTTTATACAAATTGTTCAGTTTTGTATAAATTCATGTATACATTGTAATTTGTATAATAAGATCTGTATTTATATAATTATAATTGTATAGGACGAAAACATATGTATTTGTATTTGTATATACACTTTTCTCTCGCTTTATACAAATACAAACACATTTTATACATTTGTATACCGAATGGGTAATTGTATGTCGAAAATGGCTAACTGTACACCGAATTAGATGGCAAGAAAATGGGATGTTTGCTGCGAATTACAAATAAAATAAACTGTGGCTATATCATTTAATTTGAATTAATAGTTTGTTATTTCATACAATTTTTTCAATTATTAATGCATTGATAAACACTAGTAAAATTAAACAATGGATAGAAAATAGTTTTAACATAACTAATCGTATTATAATGAATCCATACTTATTAAAACACCATGTTCAATATTATTTTTATATAGTTGACCAAATGACCTTTTCTTGGATTAGTACTACTTTGACCAATACTATGCTGATGCTTACGATAAAGGTGATTCTTTCATCTAAGCGCAGCCTCCATTAATTTAATTAATTATGTGATTAGTGCTATGCCATCTGTAAAGTAGCCATGCTAAATGATTAGCCTTTAATAACACTTTAATTTAATACAACTGACAAATTTTAATTTTTATATGGTGTAACACACAAGTACGATAAGCTACGGTACAAATTAATTGTCTCACTTGGATTGAGTTTAAAACTAATCTTCTCCCTTTCACCTACCGCCCATGTATGCCTTTCACCTAACTTAATTTCATAAGTAGTTAAACAAAGTATGTTTGTTCAAGAGCATATAAGGGAAGGATCTAATATTGGAGGTCCCACTTAGTTATTGTGTTAAATAGATTTCTCGGCCTAGTTCAATCTCAAAAACTTAAAGATCCAATAGATTTCACTTAAGGTTTCAATATTCCTTCAAAAATTGTTTGATCTGAATTTCGTCGAATTGATTTTCAAATTTTTAGAAAATAATTATAAATTTTAATATCAATTTTTAATTTTATTTGTAATGACCTTTCCCATCGTTATAATTGTAAAGATCCAGGGCCGTCTCAACAAATTTGGGGGCCTAAAGCCAAACTTTCATAGAGAGGTCTTATTTTTTTAGTTGTCATATGTAAATTGAATGACTATAATATACTCAGTGTAATCCTACAAGTGAAGTCTCGAGAATGTATGATGTACGCAAATTTTATGAAGTAAGAATGTAAACAATAAAAATATTCAATGAAAAAATATAATATAAAGTTAAAGTAATAATGCATGCCTCAAGAATTTAAAAAGTTTATATAATAATATTGAAATAGTTGCGTGGAATTTGATATAATGATTATTAAAATAGTATTGATCTGTTGAAGTGCTTAAAATTTTAAGAATACACCAAAAAATAAATTTGATCTTTTTATAAACACATAACAATATATTTTGCATAATGCAAACGTTTGACTGTTTGGTGGAATTTAGAATATTCAATAATGAGAGAATATAAAAATATAAACGGAAATAAAATAGATAAATGTAAGAATAATAATGTGGGTTCATAATAATCGTCAAGATATAATAAGTTAATAAAATAGGCAGTAGTGTAAGAAAGGATGTTACATATACACACACACATGGAGAACATTGTAATAATTGAGAAATGAAATAGTATTTAGTTAATTGTAACGGATCCGGCTTCCCTCTATTACCCCTTCCCTCCATTTCGTCAAGTGTATGTCTAGATTAGAGACATGTGTCATATTTAAAGTTTAAAGGTCAAGATTATATTATATTAGCAAATATCATAACCATAGTTAAGTCAACTAATTTTAGAAAAGTACTCTCCAAATTTGGTAAGGATTACAATATATTCTATACAAAATTTGATATTTATTAATATCATTAATTTCATATTATATTTTTGTATTTAAATATTAACTTGTAATTTTTTAGTTTTAAACCAATTGTTTTTAAATGATAAAAGATTGCTAATGTGCGTTGTTTTGATTACTTCTTAATTACTTATGATCAATTCCAACATTCTCCTTTTTTGGGATCATTTTTCAGCTTATTTAATTCTACTAAACAATTGCTAGAACGGAAAATGATTTTTTTTGTCTATTGCTACAATACGTTTTTCAAAAAAAATAAATATATATATATATATTATTAAATAATTGGAGTGGATTAGTAAGATAAATAAAATAGATACCTTCTTATTTCTTATAATAAAAATAGTTTAAAATAAAATTAGATTTCAACAAAAAAAAACATTACAAAAATATAATATGAAATTAATGTTATTAATAAATATCAAATTTTGTATAGAATATATTGTAATCCTTACCAAATTTGGAGAGTAGTTTTCTAAAATTAGTTGACTTAACTATGGTTATGATATTTGCTAATATAATATAATCTTAACCTTTAAACTTTAAATATGACACATGCCTCTAATCTAGACGTGCACTTGACGAAATGGAGGAAAGGGGTAATGGAGGGGAGCCAGATCCGTTATAATTAACTAAACACTATTTCATTTCTCAATTATTACAATGTTCTACATATGTGTGTGTGTATATACACCCTAAATATTTGGGGGCCCAAGCAATTGCTTTAGTGGCCTTATGGTCAAGACAACAATGATGAGATCATATCACTCTTGTGTAGACCTCCGCGGGTTGAGAATTGACGAAAATCAAAGAATGAAAAAAGTTGGAGAAAACTGGCAGGCTTCGCCATAGCGAAGGCCTCCTTTGCTATAGTGAAAGAAGGTGAAGTTGCCTAACTTCACTATAGTGAAAGTTACGAAAATTTATTTCGTGTTCTAAGTTAGTTTTTTTGTTTAGAATTGATAATAATTTAGAATTGTTGCATCCAAAGCACGCGCAAGCGTACGTGATCGTACAAGTAATATACTCTCATTTTAGGAGTTGAATGTCAAATTCAAAAGGACAAGATTGGTTAGTAAATAACTAACTCAAGTTAAACTATTAAGATGTGTAGGTGCAATTGTAACCAAAATAAAGTTATTTTCTAACATAAAGTAAATTGAGAGAGAACATAAGTAATTGGGTTATAAACAATGAGGGGAATTTCGGGGTCAAGTTGTACCTCACAGTCACGTATAACACCAAGTTCTTCGTTGGTTAAGTCAGTTATCTTAATTGTTGATTCATGGGGTTGATTGTATG
Source organism: Solanum gracilifrons (assembly GCA_029582605.1). Taxonomy (NCBI): domain Eukaryota; kingdom Viridiplantae; phylum Streptophyta; class Magnoliopsida; order Solanales; family Solanaceae; genus Solanum; species Solanum gracilifrons. Next base: position 25,944 of record JAJOOH010028672.1, read on the forward strand.
ATTATGGCCACGAGCCTCTAACCATTTACAAAATTGGACACCTAACTTGTAATGACCCTCTAGGTCTTTTTCTCCGTTTTCATGTATTTTTGGCATTTAGAGCCTTCCTATAGCAACCCCAAGTGTGCAATTGTAACAGAAAGAAGTTGATTTCTAACATAAAGTAAATTGAGAGAGAACATAAGTAATTGGGTTATAAACAATGAGAGAGGAATTCTGGGGTCAAGTTATACCTCATAGTCATGTATAACTCTAAGTTCTTTGTTTGTTAAGTCACTTATCTTAGTTGTTGATTCACAGGGTTGATCGTATGATCATGGCCACGAGCCTCTAACCATTTACAAAATTGGACACCTAACTTGTAATGACCCTCTAGGTCTTTTTCTCCGTTTTCATGTATTTTTGGCATTTAGAGCCTTCCAATAGCAACCCCAAGTGTGCAATTGTAACAGAAAGAAAGTTGATTTCTAACATAAAGTAAATTGAGAGAGAACATAAGTAATTGGGTTATAAACAATGAGAGAGGAATTCCGGGGTCAAGTTGTACCTCATAGTCATGTATGTATAACTCTAAGTTCTTCGTTGGTTAAATCACTTATCTTAGTTGTTGATTCACGGGGTTGATCATATGATCATTGCCACGAGCCTCTAACCATTTACAAAATTGGACACCTAACCTGTAATGACCC
>JAJOOH010028673.1:0-48989 GCA_029582605.1 Solanum gracilifrons
ATATATCTATGTTACCTTAAAAGAATGAACTCCTTACTTGAATGTTAAATTACTATAATATCCCTAACTTAGATTATGACTTTTTTGATCAGTTGTGACTTTTCTGATAAGTTGTGACTTTTTTCAAAGGGTTGTGAGTTTTCGATGAGTTGTGACTTTTTGCAAAGGGTTGTGAATTTTCGATGAGTTATGACTTTTCCAAAGAGTTGTAACTTTTTCAATAAGTTGTAACTTTTCCAAAGGGATATGACTTCTTGGAAAGGTCATGACTTTTAAGATAAGACACAAAATACACTTGTTCATACTAGCCTTTGTTGACTATAAATAGAGGGGTCTCCTCTAATTTTTCAACCACAACTTTTTTTAACCTTCTACTCTTCTTCTGCTTCTTTTATTTTAAAATATTTCGTGTGATTTATTGTCGTTGAGTGAGTTCGAAGTTCAGTGGAATATGAGGTACTACTATTCTAAGGAAGTAAATTATTTTATCCTAAGAGGGTATATTCATTAACCTCGAGTACTTGAGGAAAATAATTCTGATGATATAATAATTATTTTTTTGGTTAGTATATACATTAGTATGTAATGTTCCAATATATGAAGTTAACATGTAGTCTAAATTCATTTTTTTTAACGATTTCTCTTGTGATGTAGATATATTCTTCTGAATATCTTTTTCAAAAAATATTAAACTTCTCAAGAGTTGGAGAATTGTCACGATTTGTTATTTTGATGCTCAAGATAAAAGAATGACTTTATTTATGAATGCTACTTATGTGATTTAGATTGTCAAGAAGTTTGCTACAAAATAGTTTTTACTATATAAACATTGCCCTTTTGTTTTACTGATTTACTATTTCTTAATGCTTAAGTATTTTTCGATGAAGAAAAGTTTATATCAGTTGTAATAATGCCAGTTGAAGTTTATATTAGTTTAATTTTTATTGTAGTCTAACTTCATTTTTTTTTATTAACAATTTCTCTTGTGATGTAGACATATGCTTCTGAATATTTTTTTCCAAAATTATTAAACTTCTCAAGAGTTAGAGAATTTTCATGATTTGTTTTTTGATGTCCAAGACAAAAGAAGGACTTTATTTATCAATGTTACTCATGTGATTTAGATTGTTAGAAAGTTTGCTTCAAAATAGTTATTACTATATAAACATTTCCCTTTTGTTTTATTGATTTACTATTTCTTAATATTTTAGTATTTTCAACGAAAAAAGTTATATGACTTGTAATAACGCCAGTTGAAGTTTGTATTAGTTTAATTTTTATTGTAGTCTAAATTCATTTGTTTTTGTGAACAATTTTTCTTGTGATGTAGATATATGTTTTTGAATATCTTTTTCCAAAATTATTAAACTTTTCAAGAGTTAGAGAATTGTCATTATTTGTTTTTTGATACTCAATAAAAAACAATGACTTTATTTATCAATGCTACTTATGTGATTTATATTGTCAGGATGTTTGCTTCAAAATTGTTATTTTATGTAAATATTGCCCTTTTGTTTTACTAATTTACTATTTCATAATTTTTATTATTTCTTAATAGCTAATTTTATGAGATAAATCGTGATATAATAATTCTGATGATATAATAATTTTTTGTTTGCTTAATATATACATTAGTATGTAATGTTCCAATATATGAAGTTAACATGATGTAGTTTTAATTCATTTTTTTAATCAAATTCTCTTGTGATAAAGATATATATATGCTTCTGAATATCTTTTTCAAAAAATATTAAACTTTTCATGAGTTAGAGAATTGTCACGATTTATCTCATAAAAATTAGCTATTAAATAAATAATAATAATTAGCTAATTATCAAACCTTATTATTCAAATCTTCACTTAAATTTTATGAACTGATAATCACGTACAATGCACGTGTCGAAAAACTAGTTTAAACTAAAAATATGATCTAAAGTTCGATTGAAAAAGTGTAGGAGTCACAAAAATTTCAACGAAGGAGATATTTTGAATTGACAATGGTTGGAGGGTTCTTGACCCTTTAGTTCGCTCCTTGATCGGTGAGACCTACTAACATCGTTGATCCACTCAGAAAGTCACGAGTGGACCTTAGCCTGCGAAATTGGGAATATAACCATCCCTTCTGTTTGTTCAAAAGGCGAGCTTGATCGAGCTTGCCGAGTGAGCTCTGAGCTAGCCCAATTGTTTTTCCTCCAAAATTTGAATTTCAACTCGTGCATTCAACAAACGTTATTCAAATAACACAAAATAAAAATTAGGTTGCCTCCCAAGAAGCTCCATATTTAACATCGTAGTGCGACATGGACATGCCTTCAAGCATCATTCTTCGGGTTGGATAAGGTATCACTAGGAAGACCTCCTTTCGATCGTTGATTCAAGCGAGACCAGATTTGACCCATTTAAGTCTCAATTTTCTTTATGGACACCAAATGTGAGGTCACCATTTAATTTAGAGAAGGCCATTTCAAAATCGTCTATACATTTAGAGAAAACAACAAAGTGGCAGACTTTTTAGCAAACTTCGGCTGCGAAGATATCATCCTTCATCTCCTTGAGTACGTTATCCATTTCTTCCACCTTGATATGTATGTGGGCCAGCATATCCTCGGTTCGAAAGCTTTCGGGGTCAGCCTTTGGTTGATTCGGCTTTGGATGTTCATGAGGGGCACATAACGATCTTTATCACCATCTATGTCTCTCCAAAATGCACCCCTCTAACGCAAGTCTTGATCCTCATCTCTCCAACCACCATCCCGATCGTTGTTCCAACCTAGATTCTCACCCGGCCTTGGATAGCTTGGATGAGTACCCCCTACTTGGTTTGACAAGAATCATACTTTTTCATTGTACATGGCCTCCAATTGTTCATCATTCTAGCCCACACCATTACTCGCACCAACCACATTCAAAGCTTTATAACCACCCCCATGACATGTTTTATCAACAAGTCTATTAACAACAAAAGACACTAACAAGACAATTCTACTACAAAAAAATTAGTTCATAAAAACATGTCAGCAAAAGAATTATAAACACCACTCCCCGACAGCGATGTCATTTTTTATAACGCTCAACTACACTTTTTTTAATTCAAAGTGTAAGCAGTTACTAACAAGTATAAACCCAACGAAGAGTAAGGTTAGATCCCACAGGAACAGATACAATAAAGAATTCAAGTACGAGGTGTACAAGTGCTCTAATCTCTTGTAGAAGTAACAAATTATGCAACATAAAGTTAATCAATGAGTTTTAGATATCAACATCAAGAGAATTTTGTAACCAATTGTTAAAAGAAATAACTAACACGGACATTGAAAATATATAAGAAGGGCCTTAGGAATGTGTGAGTATTTGAACAGTAATATCTTTTAATGGGTAATTATCAATTGCTCTAAGTTGTTGAATCTCAATGGGTAGGATAGGTTTTTATTATAATAGTTATCTCTTGATCAACTATCATGTTTAGAGTGAGTTCACTTGAATCACAAAAAGCTTAAGAATACAAAACAACTCAATTCCTTAATTAAACTCACTTTCTCAAGCTGGATTGTAATGATCCAAATCAATACATTTATCAATCAGTCATTCGAACCAATGCATATTTCTCAAGTAAAATTAGAGAGCCAAGACTAGAACTGAATTTGTAAATTCAATTCATGGATTAAAACATGAATAAATGATTGAACCCATCTCAAAACAACATTAAATATAGATATTGACAATACCCATAAGCTGAATTATGTATTCAATCACATAATCACACCCCTAAGGAAGTGGGATTTAGCCAATCATAACAAAAAGCTAGAAATCGTTACCAAAAAGATTATCCATCAGAATTGACAAATCTCCAAAGCTTAAATGCTGAAACTAAGACTTGAACCTTTAATTCCCAATAATCTAAGCTCAAAAACTTTCCAAGAGTATTCAACAATGTAAAAGTATGAGAAAAGTTCCCTCAACTGTGTTCTTCTGTGTTCTACATTATCCAACTCATTGTTTTCTTTTCAAAAAATCAATTTATAGGTTTTCGGATATTCCACAAAATGTCAAAACGCGGGTCTACTCTACCAGGTTAGTCGGGATCACTGACCAACTCGGCGATCCGCCGACCATCATCATGTCTCGCCTTTTGGCTCAACTTTTGTGTTCATTTATTAAGGAGGATTGTGCGAGCTGAGTCGCAATCGCCGATCCATTCGGCGTCTCACCAAAATGCCTTTTCTCTCACCGATTTGGCTTGATTCATAGGCTACTTTACTGGAAACTTTGGCGAGCCTGAGGCTCACTCGGCACATCGATGAGCAACTTTTGTGAGCTCCATCTTTTCTTTTCTTCATCTTTTCTAACTTTTTCTCTTCTTTTTGCATCATAACGTCCTTGCGTTGTTCTTAAACCTTCATGGCTGCATATATACAAATTAAGATAAGGTTGGAGCACAAAATAGGAAATGAGGACACTTATTCATTGAATATTGAGCCCTAAATTAGTCAAAATTCTAGACTCATCACATGGGTCCGGGCTCCGAACCTACACAATTATAGAAGCAAGGGGTGAGTACCAACAACACGGTACCCATCAAGCAACCTAATAAACAAGGCATCTAGCTGGAAATCAAATATTCCTTACACTCCAAACAAACCTCCTCGAACTACAACCTGCACAAAAATCAGCCCAATCTAAAATTTCTATAAGACACACCTTACAATGCTCAATATCAACAGTTCCATAGTCAAAATTTTACAATCAAACAGATCAAATAAGTCAATCTCAATGTCAAGTAGTTCAGTCACACTCAACAATTACATCAATCACAATTATCAAACAAGTCATGCATAAACATCAAATGCATCAAGTCATCATGATCAATGTCTTTCTGAAAACATTTTCCATCGGCACAATATCACTAACCGAAACCATTTTCCATCGACTTTATATCAAATCACTAGCTGAAACCATTTCCTATCGCCTTTATATCAAATCACTATCAAAAAATGACGTCAACAAAATAGCACTCGCCGGCAAAGACCTTGACATTATAACTCATCACATATCTCATCAGAGTGTTCAGTAATCAATGCACACAAGAAATATCACACCACATGAAAGATACAAAGAATTTATACAATTCAAGTCGAGATTCATGTTTTCAAGCATTTAATTAATCAATCAACGAGGGTCACACTAAGGCTATTCACATGAACATGTTCATCACATAGCCTTTATTATGTTAACCCCTTTTTATTAATTTAGACTTATCAAGTGGACAATTAAATCCTTCACGTCATTCCCATTACTCATAACACAACAACGAAAGAAGTTCATAGATTCTACTAGAATACAAGATTGAGCAGAGCACTTGCATTAAATAAATCAATAATCACTCCAACAGTTGAGTCTTCCCCTTCCGAATCATTTCCAAATCCACATCATTTACGAACAAAAAAGTATTCACAATCACTTTGCGGACACCATAATACACACTTAAATTCTCTTGAAAAGTGAGTCAATTAATACAAAACCCAATTCCAAAAGTAAGGTTTGGATTCAAAATTTAATATGTGAAACCATTACTCAAAGCTTTAGAAAATAATTGGTGAAGACCATTTCAAAAAAGGACTCAAAATTAGTTCACAAACTAACTTTAACTTCAAAACTCAAGTTTATGAGGAACCCCTAATTTATCCACCAAGAATCTTGATTTAAACTCGTAAATTTCCTAATAATAATAATGGGTAATTGAAGATTAAGAATTAAAAAACATTTGCCAACTATTTCATCTTGAAAAACACGATTGAAATTGCCTCAACCGAGTTCTCAAAGAACCAAAAATGAAAATTGGGATGAAACCTCAAATTTTGGTTTAAACACAAACAAGGTTCTCCAGGAATGCAGAGCTTTGCCCGCGAATGCAAAATTTAATGAGTTGGACCTCAACGAACGCGAAATGTCTCCCGGGAACACAAAGGTCAATGTTTTTACCTCCCGTGAACACGGTCGAGACTCCACGAATGCGGGGTCCTCACCCCCTCCCCTCCGTGAATGCCGCCAAAAGTTCTGGGATGTGGAGGGTGCACCCAAATACAACACAACAAGATCAGCTGACTATAAAACTTCGAAAGGACCCTCGAGATTTATTCATAACCATGTACATTTAATCACACAAGCAAATAAATCATACTCGACGTTCATACTAAATAGAACAGGTCAAAATTAGAATTCGAGGTCTCCTTGACCCGATATCTGTGAAAACTGCAAGAAACAACTCAACTCCTAAAAATGCTAAAACAAGCTCGGGACCTCTCAAAATTTAACCAAGAGCTCACTTAGGCTTAAAATCATAACCGAAATCCAACAGAACTCTAAAATTCCTATCCAAGCATCTGAACCCCGATCGTTGAACAAAGTCAACCCAAAGGCTAAAATTTCACAAATAAACAACTTAGGACCTCCAATCCTAAAAAAAGACTCAAAATATGAAATCAACAACTCTTTTAGCTCAGATTACGCATTACGAGACTGATGGAATTGACAAAATTTTCATTATGATACTCGAAACACTAAAAGACTCCAAAAACTATATTTTTTAACAATATAAGCCTTTCAAACATAGAACTTACCACATTCTCAACCTTTAAATCAAAGTTCGAAACCAACATTTCAAACTCGATTATAAAAGATTAAGGGTTGATGTCGGGAGGGGAAAAATGGTAAATTTAAAGAACTTTCCAAAAATGATCGACCTGGTCATTACATGTCATAACCCAGGGGTACCCTATAGATGTAACAAGGCATACAAGACCTTGAGAGGCCTCATACAAGCCCCTTAGAATATCATAACATAAGATAATACCAATGAGCGGAAATTTAAAACATTTTTCATAACATTAAAGTACAATAAAAAGAAGTGGAAGAATTTTACACTTGTCTCAAACCATCTAAAATATGAATAGTCTTTGGGACACAACACATACAATAGTTCTAAACATAAAATGAAAGATAAAAAGACATGGTGGTCAAGCCCTTGAATGCTATGAGAACTCATCAAAACTTCTCTTCTTGCTCTATTATGAACCTAGCCACAAGGATGGAAGTCAATATCGTCGGACCTACATTTGATAAGAATGTAGGCAAAAGTATGTGTAAGTACAACCATGAACTAAATATGATAGCTAGCATAAATCATCAACATAAGCATAATGTAGGCATTAGTCAGCATAAGACATACCATAAGCATAAGAGACATCAACATAAGTCATAAGCATGGTTAATACACTTAAATCATCATGACATTTAATAATACTTCATAAGTAACCTTAAAGCATACTTGTGCAATGCATGAATAAGACCCCATAAATCTCACCCACGCTAGGTAAACCACTTTAGGCCATCATTCATGTTCATCATCTTTTATTCTCATCCTTAGCTTATTGCTCATAGACAAGGAAATATTTCACCTTTAGTCAAACATATCAAGGAATGCAACTATAGCAACAATACAAGCTAGGCATACATCATGACAAGTAAATCTCATATTAAAACATACTTAGAATACTTCCTTGAAGTAATCTTGTTTCATCATAAACATGTTATTTCAATTAGGGACTAGTCCCTCTTTAGCTATTCTTGTTATTCATGGAAGAGTTCCTCTTTACTAGTCCAAGACAAGTCATTACTCATGAATGGTTACGATTTACCAATTCAAGGCTACAAAGGAAAACACTACCTTGTGCTAGACAAAGCTACCATGGAAAGCACCTTACATATGCAAGTCCAAGCTAATCAAGGACGTGTACTATTACTCAATCCAAGCTACCAGTGATATGGTGTGGCCTCACAAAGTTATGCTACCATGCAAAGCACTCTATTGTGCTTAGTTTAAGCTAACAATTGGAATGGTACTATTGCTCAATCCAAGGCTATCCATGACGACTCCTAACTCAAGCTACCAAGCTTGGTCTTGTCTTACCAAGTCAAGCTATTCATGAAGGGATATCTTATCTGTAAGACCCCGGATTCAAAACGAGGAAGATTACAGCTTTAAGGGATGTTGCAGGTGTTAACCACGAGGGACAACCACACCCCATGGAAGGGCTCGTGGTTGGGCACCTGAGGCACATTTTAGGCAATGAACCACGGCTAGGACCCACACCTCGTGGATGGGTCTATAGTTGTGGTTAGGGAGTCGTAAGTCAAGGTCCTATTAACCATGTCTCTGAATTGTGTTCCACAGTTGACCAGAAAGGACTGTAGGTTCATCCACGGTCTGTCGATCATGGTCTCGTGGGTCAGGTGCTAATAGTTATTTTATGGACATAAGGGTCTTTTCTGGTTTTAGTTAAATTAATGTGGTACCATTTTGCTTAGACTTAGAACACCTATATAAGTATTTTTAACCCCCAAAATCCCCCAATTAAGTCATTCTCCAAATTCCCAAAAAGAATTCCCAAAACTCCTCTCAAATATTCTCTCTCTAGAAGGAAGAAGAAGGAAAAAGAGGAATCTAGGTCAAGTTCAAGTCTCCAATTTTCAAGATTTTGTGGTCTATTTAACTAAGGTATAATGGATTTTCATCAATGGGACCCTTCCTCCCACGGATTTCCCTGAATTCCCCAATTGTGAAGTCTAAATCCCCAATTCTTGTTAGGGTTTCTTCCATTGTTGTGGGTTGTGATGAATGTTGATCCAAATAGTTGGATTATGATTTTTTATCATAGAATTGATATAATTTCATGTATTTAGGATTAAATTACATGTACCCATGCCTATCCTATGATTTTATGGTTGAATTGATATGTGGGTTTGATGTCATGTGAGGGAAACTCTATAGGCTAGATATCTCTTTATAAGATTGATGAATTACGATTAGAATTGCTTTTGATGGAAGCTTGTATGATGAATATGATGTTAATTGCTTGAGAGTGAAGCATAGATGATAATCATGGGATGTAGTGCTTTGAGAATAAAGACTAGACTATGCATTGTTAATTGTTAATGCTATAATGTGGAAGAGATACTTCCTATAATGAATTGATAAGCATGATTCAATGAATGTGAAAGGTGTACTCACATAAATTATTCTAGGTTAAAAGGATTTCTCACCTAAAATAAATCTAGACTAAAATATTTAATGAATTATGAGCCTAGAGGCGATTACCCTACTCCTTAGACTTGAACAAGAGGTGAGCCAACACGTTCTTACTATAATGAATGGACATGGAGGCGAGTACCCATGCTCCTTATGAAATGATGTGGAGGCGAGTACCTGCATCATATGATGAGGTTGTGGAGGCGAGTACCAGCAATCTAAAAGTAAGTAAGGCAAGAGGTGAATACCTATTAGCCTTTATGAACTCGGTATTGAGGCGAAAGTCATGTCTTTAAAAGTAAGAATGACTAATGTGACTGTGTATGATGATAATTGCTTGGAGTGTTGCTAGATATGCCTTCCATATTGCAGGCTTGACTAGAGGTGGATGATCTAAGTCTTGGCTAAGGTTGAATGAGGTTACTTAAGGGAGTATTCTTCTTTCATTATGATGCTTTATATATTGATTATGCTTATGACTTATGTCTTATGTTGACTAATGCCTATGTTTATGTTGTTTATGCTAGCCATCATATTTAGTACTTGATTGTACTAAAGCATACTCTTGCATACATTCTTATCAAATGTAGGGTTCGGCGCTTCCGATTCACACAGTTGTGGCTAGGCTCTAGTTGATCAAGAAGTGAAGCTTTGGTGAGTCCTCATTGTATTCGAGGATTTGATCATCATTATCCCTTTTATATATTTACTTTATTTTTGAGACTATTGTATGGGTTGCGTCCCAATATTTCTATTTCTTATGTTTAGATGATTTGAGACTATGTCATGTTAGACTTTCGCTTGCTTATATAAAAGACTTTGATTGTATTTGAAAATTTTTAATTCTTGCACCTTTTCTATTAATTTATGTTATGATATGCTAAGTGGCTTGTATGAGGCCTCTCAAGGTCTGATACGCCTTGTTACATCTAGGGAGTACCCAGGGTCGTGACAAACTTGGTAATCAGAGCACAAGATTTAGAGTGGTTCTAGGATGTCTCAAACCACGTCTAGTAGAGTCTTGTTTATAAATGTGAAACACGCCACATTTATGAATAAGAGGCTATTAGATGTTTAAAAAACTTCACTTCTTTGCTTATCTAAGTCGTGCCTTGGAGTTTAACTCTATAAGTCTTACTCCTAATTTGTGCCCGATGGTTTTCAGGATATGACTACTAGAAGGGCTAATGCTAGAAGGTTGGAGGAAGGCAATGTTGAGCAAGAGGTTCCTCCCCAAGCTCCTCTTCAAGATATTATTGACTCGTTGAATGAGAATGTGAATAATGTGTAGTTTAGGTCGGCGTTCCAAGTGTTGGCTCAAGCAGTGATGGATCAAGTCAATAGAGAGGTGGTTGCTCCCGTGAACCCAAGTGTGGGCTTCAATAATCAAGAAATGTTGATGGTATGGCTAACTTGCAATTCGAAACAGAAAACTCAAGCAATTACAGAGTAGAAGAACATGAGAGAATGTATGTATGTAGAATAGAATAGTAAAGAAAAAAAGAAAACTATAGGTCAGGATGAAAGGTACGGTTAAATTATAAAATTTTGTGTGGAGAGATGCGGTGATTGGAGGCATGAAGCGCGCCTAATAATTTGTCAAAAACCATTCTGAAAGTACCCTTTAACTACACTATATTGCATTTCATAAGTATGCAAGTGTTTAAGAATGAGTTTGAAGGACTGAAAATTTCTAATGAGCGTGAAGGTGAAATTTAAATTATTATGATCAGCGAAAAATATATTTTAAGCGATACAGGCAAATAAGATTGAATATTCAAAGTGAATAGACCTTGTTATTTTACTAGGAATGATTATTTTTTACAGGATTTTGTTGTTTTATTTATTATAGTTGGTGAAAAGGTTATGCCAACTATAAGAGCATTCATGTCTATTTCACCAAATAAAACTAATTCAACATAATTTTTTTTATGTGTTTAATCAATTTCTATATCTTTACTTTTCTCAAACTAAGCAGTATCATAATATATAATTAAATAGATAAAAGTGTCTTCTCTAAAAGTTTTAAATTTTAGATTAGATATACACTCACATAGTTCAACATTAGAGTAGACAAAAATATTATGTGTGAGTACTTTCACCATAAACTTTAATTTCATGTATTTGAAACAAGAAAAATAATCAACCGGACATATGAGATTTCAAGAAATGATAGGAATTTTTAAAACTATTGAATATATCTAAAAGTTTAGTGAAACGTCAATATCACTTATAGCTTGAATTTTTTGCTTCCTTAGGTTACATAGGAAAAATGAACAGTACCGACATTTCCTTGTTTGATGATTTCAAATTATTGAAACCTTAAAGGCAATAAAAAAAAATTACACTCCTTGTAGAAAAATTATAATGCAGATAGGTAATATACATGTATTATATGTTGAATTTTTTAAAAAAACAATTCATGTGCTTAGTTCTTTATATTCTAATATTAAATTATGTTACCATATTTCTGATAAAAAAATTTCAAGAAAATAATAATTTACAATCGAATATGTACATATGTCATGCATTTGTACCTTTAATTTGTTAGTATACAATATATCTGATAATAAGACATACTACTTACTATTATTATGTTTTTTTTCTTAGTCTAAAGTATTATATGCTCATGCATTTCTTGCGTTCTCACCCATGAACGGGGTAATGAGGTTTGGTAAGAAGGGGAAACTTAGCCCCCGATATGCAGGCCCATACCAAATTTTGAGACGTGTTGGTAAGGTTGTTTATGAACTTGATTTGCCAAATGAGTTGGCTTCGGTACATCATGTTTTCTATGTCTCTATGCTTAAGAAGTGTGTGGGAGATACAACATCCATATTTTCCTTAGAAGGGTTGGGAGTTGATGAAAGTCTTTCATATGAGGAAGTTCCGGTAGAGATTCTAGACCGGCAAGTCAAGAAATTGAGAAACAAGAAAATACCTTTCGTGAAGGTTTTGTGGAGAAATCAATTGGTTGAGGGTGCTACTTGGGAGGCCGAGGCCGATATGATGTCCTGATATCCTCATCTCTTTCCTTCTATTCCTATCCTAGCTTGAGGTAATAAGTTACTCTTGAGTTTCCCTTGTTTTGGGAGTGATGTGTGTTATTTGTGTTTTTCCATGATTTCCCTATGTTATGTGTGTTCATGAGAAACTTGTGTTTTGAAAGAAAATGAGTTTATATGATTGATTTCCTCATGTTGTTGTGCATTGAATATGAGTTGCCTATTGACTTCATGATATGAATTGATGAACATGCTTTAGTTATGCTTTTTGAGAGTAAATTGCATCAAGGCTCCATGAGATTTTGTTGAGCATGCTTTTAGCTTGGAGAAGGTAATCCCTCCTAAGAACATGGGAAATGTTCAAATTTCATGCATAATGGGTTGTTAGATATAGTTCCTACTTCCTTGTGATGCATTGAGTGTGTTTGAGTTTGGAGTTGATGTTTCCTCATTTGTTTTGTGCATTTTATGATGTTGCATGCATGATGGGTTGCTAGTCTTGAGTCGTTACTTTCGTAAGGTGTCTAGAGAATGATTCGAGGACTAATGTTCCCAAGAGGGAGATAATATAACACCCCGTTGTAAGGACCACGGCCAGTGGTGAGGACCATGGCCCGTGGTGTGGCTCGTGGTGGGTTAGGCAGTATCCTCTCTAAATCTGCCCCAAAAGAGGACCCTCCCCACGAGCCACTAGACGGCTAGTGAAGGCCGCCACAGGCCGTGGGAGGGGTCGTGGTCTTAAGTTAGCATTGAGGGAGTTAAGGGGTGGCAAGTGAGGCCACTTTTCAAGGGACCACGTGTACCGCTACGGGTCGTGTGACCCTTGACAGTCCGTGGTGCCTCACGTGAAAGGTGAGGCAGACCACTGTAGCGAGGGGTTAACTAGTCTTTTTCGATTTTAATCTAATTAAAGCTATGTCGTTTTGCCTAAGCCTAGGACCTCTATATAAGTAATTTTAACTCTAAAACTAACCCATTCAATTCATTATTTCCAAAACCCAAATAAAATCCCTAAAGTTCATCCTCTCAAATAAATTCTCTCTCTAGAAACATGAAGAAAAAGAAGGAGATTCAAGCTAGTGTTTCAAGAGCAAGCTTTTGTACATCAATTTATTTGGGCTTTTGTTGTTAGGGCATGGTAGCTTTCATCCATGGATACCTTCCATCCATGGAGTTTCTTCAAAATCTCAAGTTTCAAAAAGATAGAAATGCCCAATTGTTAAGGTTTGATTCAAAAGTCATGGGTTCCTTTCAAACTTGAATTAATTGATTGAATTGAGTTATATTAAGCATGAATAGATGATTTCTTATGATTTTTATGATGTTTCCCCATAAACCCATGTAATTCCCATATTTCTCAAAGCTTATGATAAGATGTGGGTCTTTGTTGATGAAAGAGGAATTTTACGAATTAATGCATGAGATGATAGAATCACATGAATTATAACAAAATCCATGTCTAATGATAGAATTCTAGATGTGGTGATTGAAAGTAGGTTTTAAACCTCAAGGAGTTAAAGTATGAGATTATGCATTTTCTATGAAATATATGCAATTATTTTAAAGTGTCAACGATCATGATATTGTTGTTGTATTGATTGAAAGGACATTCTCATTAACACTTATGAACATTAATGTTAAAGGTTTTCTCACATAGTAAGGATTCTAAGGTTGAAAGGCTTTTATCACCTAACCGAATCAAAGAGTAAAAGTAATCATGGATGATGAAAGGTTTTCTCACACATGGTCTAAAGAGTTATCCTAATGAACTAACTTGGATTGGTTGTTAAGGACATCCCTTTATGAGACAAGAGTTAAGTCAAGACTTAATAAGTATTATGTGGAATTTATGCTTAGCATCGAGTGGATATTGAATATGAGATGGAGGCTCACACGTAGTTGAGTCCCGGCTTCCAAAATGGGAACTCTCACGTAGTTGAGTTCGGGTTTCCAAAGTATGCCTCATGAGATGGAAGCCTTCACGAAGTTCAATCCGGGTTTCTAGTAGCAATCTCCTTATCCCATAAACTATGTGACCCCATAGGTTATTTAGCTAGTGGATCCACCTAAGCTAAGAGTTATCGGTTCTACCTTAGGGAAGTAGACCAACCCTTTTCGATGTGGGAGACATCGGGTGATCATGTTATAGCTCACATAGTCTCAATGTCGGTTAAGTCTTATTCCCACAGCAAGATTAATAATGAACTAATACATGCTTAAAGAAGTATCCCGTAGTGTTCAAAGGTTCTAAAGATGATGCTAGCTTGCATTGAAGATAATGTTATGACTTATGTTTTCCAACTATCTCTATGATGATGTTTAAACTTGGTAAATTGCATGCTTTGTAATGAAATATTTCTTTTAGCATGTTTTAAGTGTTCTTATGCATAGTTATCATACTTGGTGCATTTTTGTTCTAACGCATACTCTTGCCTACATTTTTCCCAAATGTAGGGTCCGACAGTCAAGGTCAACAGTTTTGTGGCTAGAGCTTGGATTTGATTGTTTCCTGAGCTTGGTGAGTCCCACGGTTCGAGGACAGACTTTCCTATATTTAGTTTCTTTCATGTACTTTCCCTTTTGAACATGTTGTATGGGCTAGGCCCAATTTCATTCGATATTGTAATAGATGGCTATGATGAGACAAAGTGTCTAGACTTCCGCTTTCTTTTATGAAAAACTTTTTAGACTCGAAATGTGTTTTATTCTTATTGTTATATTTCTTATGTTATGAGGACTAAGTGGCTTGTATAGAGTCTTTCGGGATTTTATACGTCATGTTACATCTAGGGGGTACCCATGGGTCGTACATTATCAGAAACCTCCAACTAACCTTGTCATAAGCTTTTGCCATGTCCAGCTTAATCACAACATTAGCAGGTTTACCCTTTTTCCTAATATCAGCAATAATTTCTTGAGTAAGCAGAACATTTTCACAAATATTCCTGCCTTTTACAAACCCAAACTAATTTTGAGAAATCAGTTTTGGGAGAATGCCCTCTAATCTATCATGTAAAGTTCTTGATATCACCTTATTAATGAAATTGCTCAAACCAATTGGCCACAAATCAGAAAAGGTTTGGACCTGGTCTTTTTTGGAAAGTAAAACCAAATTAGTATGAGTGATGCCTTTGGGCAGGACGTAGCCTCTAAAAAAATCTTGTACCACACCAATTAAGTCTTGTCCTATAATATCCGAACAGGATTGATAAAAAATCATGTGAATCCATCAGGGCCACAAGCACTATCTCCATTCAATTCAAACACCAATTTATTTATCTTTTCAGCATCAGGAGTAGTAATTAATAAGGCATTATCATGTGCAGTTATCTGAGGATGAATGTGATGCAATAGTGTTAATTTAGAATCAGTACCACTATCTGCAAACTGTTTCTGAAAGAAATTCAGAGCCTCATTGCCAATGTCTTCCTCAGTCTCAGCCCGTCTCCCATCTTCTTTACATATCCTTTTTAAATCCAATCTCTTCCTTCTTCCCCTTACCAAATAATGGAAAATTTTAGTATTCCTATCTCCCTCTGAGAACCATTCAATACTATACTTTTGCCTCCAGAATTCCTCTTCATAGTGAAGATATTTTATATACTCACCATGTGCCAACATTAGTGCAAATCTATTAGCTGCAGTAGGATTTACTTCAAAGAGGTCTTCCTTCATCTTCATGATTTCCTATCTAATCAGAAATTGATTGAATATATCCCCAAACACATCTCTACTCCATTTAGCAAGAGGCAGTTTAGTTTTCTTTTGTCTCGGCTTCCATTGAATCATTATATCAGAAGGGTAATCAATAGTCCAGTTCTCCTTCACCACATCTTTAAAATCCTCCATGCTGGTCCAAAACTTTAGAAATCTAAATGGTTTTGAGAAGTTTTGATTAACTCCATTGCATGTAAGAAGTAGAGGGGCATGATCCGAACAAGTCCTGGCAAGGTGTTGTATATCTAGGTTTCTCACCAACTCCTGGAAAGTTTGATTTACAACAACCCTATCTAATCTTTTGAATATGCATTCTGCATCAGATCTCCCATTCCACCAAGTAAAAGGGCTCCCCGTAAAACGTATATCATATAATTCACATGAGTTAATACATAAAGCAACATCTTCATATTCTTGAGGAAATACAAGAAGTCCCCCAATCTTTTCTTCATCACTTAGAATAGCATTGAAATCTCCACCGACCAATCATAGCATGGAAAAATTGTTATTAATGGTATATAGAGAGTCCCATAATTCCAATCTTTCATCAGTAGTGCCTTTTGCATAGATCACAGTTGTAAGAAATTGTTTTCCACTTCCAGTGTCAGTTGTAGAGTAAGTTGTTGATTTGTATCAGAAGTTACTCCCACATGAGTATGTTCTTTCACAAAGATCCAAATCTTGCCATTTAGATTGTAGTTAGCATAGTTCATCCCTAGCCTCCTCTTGAAAGTCTGAATCTGACTAGTGTCTTGAAAAGGCTCCATCAAAGCAATTAGAAAAAACTGATGATGTTTATGAAGCATTTGAACTCTATGAAAAGCATTTTGAGTTCTCACAGATCTAATATTCAAAAAATGAGCTTTAATCATTGGGAAGATGCCTTCCCCACCCTCTTAGCTTGTCTCCTTGTAGGTTTAAGATTTGCCTCTCTCTTAGTTTTACCTTTTTTAGATTTAGACACAGATTGATGGGATAATCCAACCTCCCTAAGAACTTCTATTGCCTTCGTATACAGTCAGCTTCTTCCATGCCTTCCTGAAATAGTGAATCATCATTATTTTCTTTATTCGTATTTGACATTTCTTCTTGTATCTAATGTGAGACCAGTGCATGTAATTTCTTCATGGGTGGGCATTTTTGCCCTCCATTACTTTTGTTAACTATTGATATAGGTTCTGCATTTGTAATAGCTAACAAAGTTTCTTTTGCAGCACTGTCAGGTAGATATTTTCCTTCAAACATTTAACCAGCAACCATTTGAAGTGGTGTTGGATAATGAAGTTTTGCCATTTCTTTTATCAGGAGGAGATCTTCTTCTTCTTGTCTTTCAGCCGCCATCAGAGATGAATCTCTTTCCAGATCTTTTTTCCTCACTTTTGTCAACATATTCTATACCAAGAATGCTCATGTCATCCTTCCCATCTTCTATGTTCATTTTATTAATAGCTATCTCCAATTGATTTTTCTTTTCTTCATTGTACTGCTTCACCTAACTGCTGCTATTGAAGATACTTTTTTGCCACATTATTAGAAATCTCCGTCCCTTCTTCCTTTATTTGTGTGCCATTGTTTATAGTAAATACTTGTGAGATCCATTCCTTTGTGGAAGAATATTGTTGTCCCCCTTTCTCTATAGATGCTTGCTTATTATTTTGTATTATCTCCTCCTCAGTCCCCTTGTTCCCACCTATCTTTACCCTTGACCCCTCTCCACCTTGTTCCTCCATGATATTAGTATTAAGTAGTGATGCAAAGGCATTGTCAGTGGTAATCTCTGTGGCGTCAGCTGACGTTTGAGCCTGTGAGATTTCTCCAATGTGACCCTCTCTCATGAATCTCCTGTTGGTAAGATTCGAGTAACTATGCATGACCCTTTTCCTCCTCCTTGTATCATTATTAGTGCTTTCCCCAATTTTCTTATCCATATCCTCAGCATAATTTTTAGTGGTATTCTCTAGCTTTAGTTCAGGATGTAACACTCTACACTCATCCTCTGCATGTCCCTGAACTTTACAATTCATGCAATACTTGGGCAGCATATCATATTGTATTTTCACATGTTCCAGTCTAGACTCTTTTGTGTGCTCATTGATAATCTCCATCTCCACATGCTTAGAAAAATTAGACAATAGGTCAACTTGTACTTTTACCCTAGCACAGCTAGGTCTAGTCTTGTTGATTGTGGCCTGGTCAAGATGAAGGGGTTTCCCAATTGCTGAGGCGATAGAGAATAATGCTTCTTTCACAAATATGTTGATTTAAGACTAGGGAATTAGATCCATGCCATCGCTTGTGTCGTTTTTTCATCCACCCTAAACTTAGCATCGTAGATTAAAGGTCGCATAGAATATGAGTATCCGTCCTTGGCCACTATATAGTAGATGTTCTTCGACATGAGATTGATAAAATCTTCTTGTTGATCAAGGCGAATAAGGACATGTTTGTTTCTTAATAAACTGATTTTGCAGTCCCCTTTGATAATGCATTGTCTAGGGAGTAAAAATCTAAGTTCCTCTAGAGAGGGCCACCCATATGAAAACTTTCCAACCACCGCAAATTGGAGGTTTTCTATAGTGTTCATACGATCAACTTCTTCTACAGTCCACACTATTCAAGGTATCCCATTGGCATAGGACACTGTTTTTACTGGAATAGGCTCCACTCCAGTAGGATGATTTTGGATTTGCTCTTTGAGCACATTAGCATAGTTAGTGAACTCTCAACATTGTTTGTTAGGCAGATCAATAGGCACACTAGTGGATATAGTATTACAAATTAGATGGCCTGCAGGCATGTTGTTAGGATTTAACGGAGGGAAGGCAGAATCTTGTAACAAATCCATGTGATCAACCCCAAGAATAGGTTGACCAGTGGCCGAAAAGGCCATGGAATATGTTTAGGTCAATGATGTTATAACTTATTTCTAATGACTAAGTACAAGTATCCATGGCTCATAAACATGCCTGCTTTATGGCCACTTATAGTGCAGTGTCTTGAAGCCTACACACCTCTCACTCACAGTACAACTGTAAGGTGGTTATGTCCAGGAATGGGGGTCTTCAAATGCAACATTGATGCCTCTTCCAAAGAAAATATGAACATCAGAACCACAGCCTTTTGTGTGAGGAATGATAGGGGAGAATTGGTTGCAGCATAGGCAAAGAAAGTGGATATCTGCACAGCTTTAGAGGCAGAAGTTCAGGCTTTTAAAAAGGGCCTCACCTATTGTTTGAACTATCATTACCTTCTTCTTATCATGGAAACCGACTCACTAATCATCAAGAAAATTTTGGATGTCATATGGGAAGTACCATGGACCATTTCAGGAGACATCAGGGCTATGAAGAGGGAGTTGGAGCATAGAGAAGTGAATGTGGTGCATATATATAGGGAAGAAAACAAGCTAGTTGGTTTTTTATCGAACATAGTTGTTGATGTTGCAGGTCCAATGTTGATTCATTTTAACGACTTCCAATAGTTATCAATACAAGCAAAAACCATTCTTAACATGGACAAAGCAAGCATACCAAATATTCGGACGAAGAAGGGACAACATAACAATTTCCATAATTAGGTTACAAGGGCAAGGGAACTGATAATCCAAGAGAATGTTGAAGAGCTAAAAGTTACACAAAAAAAGCTAAGCCAGCACGGTAACAACTCGATTGACGAAAGCTTTTATCAAATCTTACCTCAAAGAGAAGGAATGCAGAGTGTTATGCCCAGATTCATGTATTGAGGCAGTGGTATTAATTCCGATGGAATTCAACCTGTACAAGACAAGAAAATGGGTTAATGTTCATCATTCTAACAGGAATTTGGTCAGCGAGTTGAAGCGGAAGTCTTATCTTTGGAATTGCGGCGAATGTACGCCCAAAGCTGAAGAAGTCTTCACTGAGAACGAATTCATGGCATTTGTGAGATTGATTGAGTGCCCAAGTGGATATCCCGATTGAGTGCCCAAGTGGATATCCCTCAAGCTCCTCGACGTTTCTCAGCTGCTAGGAAGAAGAAGGGCACCAGAGCTTTATCGGGGGATCAACTATGGTGGAAATGAGAAGATGTTGAAGTTTGTCTAGCTGATTTTTTCCTTTTTGATCGAATTTCTATCCTTGGTTATTTTTTTGGTATTTTTTTTGGTCTTGTAGACTTGGGCTTGGATCCTTTTGGATCCAACCAAGATTTCATTTTATGTTAATAAATGGGCCATGCCCAATGTTAATTTTAAAAAAATCATTATTTTTTATTAAAAAAACAGCGGAAAATTTCAAAACCTATATTTTAAGCCTTTTAAAAATGCTTGCAAATACGTAATGCGCAAGGCAGAGACAACATTAGGAGTGTTCTTCAAAACTCCGCACCACCCTTTAAGAAATTGATTCTCATTTATCAACACATCTAGTTCAAGACTACTTGAGCAGCATAATAAAAAGGTTAATCCATCAGTAGTCACTTGACACCAACTTTCAGTTAGAGACCTCAACTAAACTTTATTCATTTTAAGCACCTCATTATCAAGGTCTGCAGTGTCATTTTGACTCTTTTTAAACAATCAGCAAAAACACTAACACACTCGTCATGACGTGTCAAAGTGACAAATTATATAAAGACGTGTGGCATATTAATATACCAAAAAAAATATTTTTAAAATGTATTGTAAATAAAAAAAAAATAAAAAAAAACCTCTATGTTTTAAACTATCTCGTTATTTACGTAAAAAACAAGAAGTTACATTTCAATTTTAAAAAAGAATCAAAAAAAATTGCAGCAGGTTCTTTTCACAATCTTGGTCTCCTTCTCCTCCGATCCAACCACCATAGCAATTTTCTTCAAATATGATGGAATTGCATTATATATATATATAGTGCATATTTAAATGTGAGCAAGAAAAAGATAGAAACTTGAACTAGTAGATGCACCAACACCAAAATCTCTAGATCCACAGCCAAATTCATATCCGGTCCAGCATGATAATTGTCACTCTCTTCCTTCAAATCTACCATTCTTTTTAATGAAGTTTTTGAATAGTTTCGTTGAGGGGGAGAAATTTTCTTTACGGTTTTTGTGGTTGATGTATATATTATTGATTTAGTTTATCACATCAACGAATGACAAAAGAGGAGATGGTCGAATATGATGATTTCGACTCATCACATTCACCTGGGAATCCCTAAAACAATAATTGCCCAGGTTTTCAAAATTCAGCAGTAAAATAGAATATTCTCAATTAGTAAGCTCACCATTTTACTCTAGAAATTAAGAAAAATTTTATTATGAATGAGTGCTTGTATGAGGCATTGTTTAATAGACAAATAAACATTAATGGGACCCATTTGCCATTTGCCATTTCCAAGCTGACAAACTGACCTTTTTTTTAAGTTCCCTCTATTTTTTTTGTTTACGCTCTTATTCAATCTATTTTGTGTTGTTATTTTATTTTTTAAAATAAAATCTTTTTTAAGATTACCTTAACCAAATCTAATTTTGTTTTTTGATCTAATTAGTTTATGTTTTTTCTCCTTTTATGAAGTGAACTTTGATTTAATTTTTATGATCATAATATAAGTTTTTACGTTATTATTGTAATATTATGTGTTATGTTCTATGTTTAAATTCATATTATATAATAATAAATAGTTGTTTTATTTAATTTTCGGTTTATAAATCAAGATATAAGTAATTTTTTAAAACTACAAATAAAATTTGTAAAGTCACAAAAATTATTTTAAGGAATAAATTAATAAAATTATCATTTTTATTTATAATTTCTTAAGAAACGTGCAAGGAAAGTAGACAAATAAAATATTTATTAAATTTTACCTAGTTTGAATTTCAAGAATAAAAAGTATCGTATAAATTGACAGAAAGAATATGTATTTATATAGGTGTTTATGGATGCTTTTCATTTTTGAATTTCATGAAAATAGTATCAAAACTTATGTAATTGTTTGTCAAGATCATTGATATTCTTTCCGTTATATTTTCTTTTTGAAGAATATTTGATGGATTTAAGTGCTTTTGGAATTCTGAAATTGTTGAGAAAAGAATCAAAAAACAAATTAATTTTGTACCTTCTTTGTTTTTTATATTAATACACACAACATACCAAGTCAACAAAAAGTGTCAAAATGACATAATAGACCTTGAAGGCAGTAGCTCCTCCTACATACGAGTAGGGAGATCCTGAACTAAGGTATGATTCCATTTTCCTTTGACGACCTAAGATGCTTAAAATGAACAAAGCCCAATTGAGGTATCTAAGTGAAAGTTGATGTCAACTTTAGTGGCTGCCAATAGGTTCAGCCTAATTAAAACGGTAACATATTCATGCCACGTTTCAAAATTTTAATTTGCTCAGTGATTTGGCCAGAAATATCTATGATGTGTGATGCTAAGGTAGCAGCAATTTCAGTAAATCTTCATATAGGCAGAGTTCAAGAATGGAAGGTATCAGTCACCTGAAAAAGAAAAAAGAAAAGAAAGAGAACTCATCCCAAAGCTTATTTACACCAGGTACTTGAGTCACTGGTTGAAAGATTTACAACATAACATTCTGCAAGCAATATTTTTACAGCTGAAAATTCTCACTTCGTTACTGGATGGAAATTTGCTGGATTTACAATTCTGCTTCAAGTTATAGACAACAGTTCCAAGGCAGCCAATGAATGGGAACTAACTAATCAATGCCCAAACTTGAGTAAGGCTCAAAGCCTCCCTGACAAGTACAAAGAAGAGTGGCAAGGTTAGCTATAGCTCATACTGAACATTCTCCTCAAGGATATATATATATAGACACTATTATTACAACTAAAACATGAAACTGAAATTAGCTTGGACAGTTCATGGAAATATCTGAGAGATATTAAAAATGCATAATTCTGACAGGGATACTCCAAGTCTTACTGGTATTATGATTCTTAATTAAAGGAAATAGAATCATACAAGTGTTACACAGCCTTTACACTCTACACAGCTGTTTCCTATTAGTGTTATTTAAGTTTCCTAACTAATGCTAAACCATTTCGGAATCTCGTAGATCATAATGGTGTGGAGTTTTATGTTACTACTGCAAGCTTCAAATGTAACCAGATTTTCCAAGAGAAATTTTAAAATCACATACTTGATAACGTTAACAAGGAAACAGAATACGTGTGATTGTTTCTTCACTTTCTCCACGTTCTTTTAAGAATGTCATTATACTTTTACCTTTTCCACTCGCTAAAAAGACAGGAATGTTTTTTTTTGTTCTCCTAGTTTTTTTCTCAAAAAAAGCACCCTTTTTCTTAGAGACATTATACTGCAATTCGGAATAAAAAGGAAAGACTTACTAAGGGAAGAGGAATAACACAATTTTTTAACAAGTTCATCTTAAAATTGAAGCTTAGACTTACTGCACAGTCATCGTGGACACGCCAAATGGTTTCACCCAAGAGGTTTGCCACAGATAAGATGGTCAACTGGGGGAAATAGTTCTGTTCTGCAACCGGGATGGTATTTGTGATGATTACCTCCTGAAACAGTCCACTCGACAACCTCTCTATTGCAGGAGGGCTGCAAAACATTAGATTAAGATTCAACATAAATATGTTCTGCAATATATCTCAAGTACCATGCAAAGTTCAGTAACATGCTGGGCAGCTTAGCATCTTAAAGTCCAAAGCTATTTATTGAAGGACATAATGCAAACAATGCTCAAATTCCCTTGTGACTTATTTAATTAAGAAGAGCAGGATTTGGATGAAAAAGTTATCTTTTTTCCCTTTTTCACCAAAACATTTTTGTTAGTAATTTTTTTTTTTTTTTTTATGACAAGGGAAACCCGCAGCCGCTACCCTTTGGGTGTGCACAAGGTAAAACCCCCGCTCCTATGCAATAGCTCGCAAACCACATAGGAGAGGTAACCCACACTAGGCAAGCCTGGTGCGACGAGCTCGACCCAAACATTTCTGTTAGTAAATTGGAAATTCCAGACTGTTCATGCTAAGGGGAAACTTTTTTCACTAAAAGTAGCAAGCTCAGGATTGATGCAACGTTCCAAATTCAGGTAAAACATACATAAGTACCTGAAAACCGCGTGAGTGGTGCATGCATAAACTTCCCTGGCTCCTTCTTGATGCAAAAGAGCGGCTCCTTTTGCAATAGTACCTGCAAAACAATTAGCAGTATTAACGTCAAAATGTTTATAGATTGACTAGGAATAATAGTCTCATAAATTACAAACCAACTAACCCAGCCAAGAAAGAAATGGGGAAAAAAAATGAAACGGGATATTTGGTTGCTAGAAAATTACTTTAAGAAGAGCATGTCAAAACAATGCCTAAGCAATTAATAGCAAGTGGTATCACATAGAATAACAATCTTCGAAAATAACTAATTGTGATACATCGCCTCATATCAAACAAAAGGGGTGAAAATAATATTGGAGGATCTTTGCTTTAAAATTTAACTAAAATTGAAATAAAATTGAAAAACCCTGTAACGGACTAAAGCAGACGCAAAATGGCTTTCACAAAAAACAAAAAAAGGGAGAAAGAACCGTAGAAATTAAGACCACAAATGGAAAACAAAAGGAAAATACTAACCAGCCGTATCAATCATGTCATCAACCATAACTGCCACTTTTCCCCTAACATCACCAATCAAATTCATTACCTGTTGTCAGAGGGCAGAAGTGAGTGCCCACAGAAAAACATATTAACAGGCACAAATAATAAAATTATGCAGTATGGAAGGACAGGCACATGCATTTATGATGTCATATGTAAAGAGATTCTTGTACTTGCTCTAGCATCTTCAGAACATGTAATGATACATAGACAGACAGAATTATAATGTCGAACAAGGTGAGCTAACTAAATAGTTAAGGGCACAGTAGGGGGCTTATATGGATTGAAACATAGATAGGGAACTCAATTCCAAAAAACAGGGATGAAGAACCTTTAATGTTTGTAAAGAGGAGTTATGTTATGCCCCCAAGGCCTAGCTCAAGTGGCAAAAGGTGGAGGATTTGTGGCTTAGGTCGCAGGTTCAATCCCCACACCATGCAAAGCGAAACCCGGTATTTAAGTGGAGAAGGGTAGAGGGGCGGGCCCATTATCCACCGAGTTTAGAAGGCTGTGATTGGTCCAAAGGGCAGGTCACAGACGGATTTCTCGGTTATCAAAAAAAAAAAAGAGGAGTTATGTTGTATATGAAATTGAAATGTGATGCTTAAGTTGCGAAGTTGTCGCAGTGAGAGGAGCATGAGCCTCAATACTGAAACCCATCTCATTTTAAGGAAAGAAAACAAATCTTATTTTAATAGTTTATAAGCAGCCATGCATTTAATAGAACTTGCAAATTTAATTAGTAATCACCATTGGAAATATTTTTAAAAAAAAATTGCAACAACATACCCTGTAAAAATATAAAAAATAGAACCACAAAAATATCATCCTAAGCAATAGCACGAAAGTTAGCATGTTGCCCAAATTACAAGCATAATTAGCATGTAGCCCAGCCCAGCATTAGATTTTGAATTCCCCATGTTAACAATTCAGTCAGTGTAAAGCTGATATACAATAAAACATAGAACTATTAGAAGTTTGTTCTTCACTAAAGAGTTTATAGCAACAAAAAAAGAAGTATCCCAAACAAACCTCAAATGCAATCTATAAAGAAAAAAAAGACAAGAAAAAGAGAAAGGGGACAAAAAAAAAAATTGAGGGTGTAAAAGAAACCTAAATAAAATAGTATCAACCAGATTACCTCAGCAACATTGTGTCCATGACGCCTTTTATCGACGATAGCTAGGGGTGCATCAGACAACTTTTTGGCAAAAGCTCTTGCCCTTGCAACCCCCCCAACATCAGGAGATACCACGACTAGATCATCAGAGCAGATAGTCTTGCTCGCAAGGTAGTCAAGTATGACAGGCTATACATGCAAACACAAAAGAAATAAGGATGCAAATTAATCCACATTTTCCAATTTCCAATGAAAGGAAAGTCTTCCTCTTCAAATTTTCTCATTTTGTAACATCATACCAAGTACCAGCACTGTTGATGCTAAAGTTAATGTTGTGGCTATGGACAAATTACCTGGCCAGGTACATGATCCACTGGAATGTCAAAATAGCCCATTGACTGGCCAGAATGGAGATCACAAGCAAGAACTCGATCTGCACCAGCTTCTGTTATCAGATTTGCTACAAGTTTGGCAGCAATTGATTCACGACCTTGAGTCTGCAAAATAATTGGGTATTTGAATGAATTAGATAGTTAATAACTTGAGTTGATTTCCCCTATCACTGACCAGAAGAAAGCTCAAGTTCCCCTCCCCCAAGCAATTTCATTGTTCCATCCGATAATCTTCACCCTAGGACAGACTCTATTCGACCTGGCCTTGATTGCTTAGCTAATGCTACCGTCGCAAACAACCCCTCAAAAAACTGGGAGTGAACGATCCGTCTATCTAGATCGGTGATTCCGTTCGACCTAGCCAGCTATTGGAAACAGAAATTCGTTGGCTAAAAAATGAGAACATGCCATTGATTTTCCGAACACAAGCATGATTTTCCGAACACAACAATAATGTTAATAATACAACAACAACAACAGTAATAATAATTAGAATACGGCTTCTAATACCTAACTCTTATTCATCGTGATCAAAAACAGAAATAGCTTCAAAAATAAGCATTCATGACATATTCAATCACATCACGGTTAGAGAAAAGTCATCATACTTAATCTTATCAACTATGTAGTTAAACTAATCAAGGTTAGGGCCAAACTAAGAAAATATACATCACCTATTTGACACACTCAATCTGTCAAACATTTTTTTATCGCACCTATTTGACACACTCAATCTGTCAAACATTTTTTTATCGCCATCTTACCACCTTAGTTTTTAGCAACAAAATTCAAAATATGAGATAATAAGTTTTCATTGGAAAAGAATTATGACATACTCGACCATTCATTTATCATTCTATGGGACAAGCTACGTAGAAATACCTTACGATCAGCACGGGCATACCCAAAGTAAGGAACCACTGCAGTGATATTTTTGGCTGAGGCCCTACGACAAGCATCAATCATTATCAAGAGTTCCATCAGATTTTCATTAGCAGGAGGACAGGTAGGTTGGACAAGATATACATCACAACCCCTAACGCTCTCTTGTAACTGGACATAAATCTCGCCATCAGCAAAACGTTTTATCATTATCTTTCCAAGTTCCAAACCCATGTTGCTAGCAATTTCCTATGGAACAGGCAGCAATCCATCAGTAATGACGCATAAGAAAACATAGACACAATGATAGTGTCCCAGAAGCTGTAAGAGGATTTCTAATGTATTAGAAAGAATTGCACTGGCTAAGATAGTGAAGCAAGATTTTTATTTACTAATTAGTTTATTGATATGGTAAAATCCAACTCACACGAACCCCTTGCCCAGGAGTCCATGTATGACCATTCCTTCATAACTCGAATCTGCAAATAAGGAGGGTATTTACCACTATGCTATTGACCAAGCAAAACAAAAATACTTGTTCTTTAGCAATACTCTTTCTTTTATTTGATTATATGATAAAAGAGTGGAACTATGTTGTTTTGCACTGTGTTTTGTTGAACTTTCTTATAACCTTCAGAACTTTAAAGGTTGTCTTAGATGAGTCAAGTGGGACCGTGGGTAGTAGATATTAAACTAACTAAAGCGTTTCAGTAACTCCAACAAAACTCCAACAACAACATACTCAGTGTAGTCCCACAAGTTGGGTATGGGCCTCTGAGGAAGATACGATGCACGCAGACCTTACCCTAACCTTTAGGAGGTAGAAAGGTTGTTTCCGATAGACCCTCGGCTCTAAAATGGAGATCAGACCTATATTTAAACAATCCAGTGATGATCTTTCATGTTAAACTTCAGTTCTTTTTCTTGTCTAGCGACTTCAATTAAGAGCTGATATCACATGCCAGTAACACCTAAATCTCTTATACTCCAGTTGAAATTTAGACTACAGCCTATTTCTTATAGGCAATACCTAAATTCAAAACTATGTTTCCTTGACTTTAGTTGCTGCACTGTGGATCTATCTCAGTCCCCTTTAAACAGAAATCCTGAATACAAAATAAGTACCTGAGAAAGTGCAGGATTGGCAGTCCCAGAGAAAATACGGAGTCTGGTATCATTGTGACCATGTGCAACTGGAAATCTTCTTAGCTGATTGGCGTTCAAGAGATTAGTAAATGAAGGATCTCCATTAACCTGGAGGGGCATGCCTGGTCTCCCATTCTCTTTGCTAAACATAAGTGGTTCCGCCACATTACACCTCTAAAATGCGGCAACAATTAAGAGAAGCACGTATAGTTGTCACAATAGAGTAAATTTTTTCTCTTATATAAAATAATTTGGAAAATGAAGGAGAAAGGAAAGAGAAATTGCTTACTATAATAGAGTTTCGAGCAGCATGTCTACCATGGCAGGTTTTGTTGACATCAAGAAAGCTTCCAGGTAGAGCTAAAGATGTCATTGTACTGAGGATACGTAGTCAGTGAGCTAATGGAAAGGGAGACAGATTTGTTTTAGGTTTTAGGGTTTAAAATATCTCAGTAGCAATCAGAATTTGACATTCCACTCAGTTTAGAAATAACAGTGGATGCCTGGAATGACCATGTACTCCTTTCCTTTGTTCAATTTATTTTGCTTATTTTTTTTATAGTTGCTTTAAAAAAAAAAAATCCAAATTTTTAATTGTTATTTTCTACTCCTATATCATATGTTTAACACAACATATGGAAGTATTAATTACTTTTTAAACATTGTGTTAAATCAAAATACCATAAAGAAACTAATACGAAAGAAGTATTAGTTGAAGGGGTTTTTTTTTCTATAAATACAAAAAATAGAATAGTATTCACTTGCTTTAGATAAGTTTTTGGTTTTCTCAAAAAATATCTAATTACAAATTATATAGAAAATAAATATAAATTATTATTAATAAAGAATATCGAAAATGATATTGTAATCAAGGACGGTTTAACTATAAGGCCAATAAAGCAATGGATTGGGTTTTAAATTTTCTGATATATATATGTATGTGTGTGATATATATATATATATATATATATATATAATCTTAAAAGCATGAGCTCCTAACTTGAATGTTAAATTATTATAATATCCCTAACTTAAGTTGTGACTTGTTTGATGCGTTGTGACTTTTCTAAAGAATTGTGACTTTTCCAAAGGGTTGTGACTTCTTGGAAAGGTCATGACTTTTCAAATAAGACATGAAAAACACTCGTTCATACTACTCTATGTTGACTATAAATACAGGGGATTTCTCTCATTTTTCAATCATATTTTTTTAATCTCCTACTCTTCTTCTTACATTTAAAAAAAATCGTGTGATTTATTGTCATTGAGTGACTTCGAAGTTTAGCGGAATTTGAGGTACTATTCTGATGAAGTAAATCGTTCTATCCTAAGAGGGTACATCCTATAACCTCAAGTACTTTAGGAAAATAATTTAGTATGTAATGTTCCAATGTATGAAGTTAACATGATGTAGTCTAAATTCATTTGTTTTTGTTAACAATTTCTCTTGTAATGTAAATATATACTTTTGAAAATCTTTTTCCAAAATTATTAAAATTCTCAAGAGTGAATATATATGAATCATTTAAAAATTTATGAATTACAAAATAAACTTTATATTCAGTAATATGGAATAAACATTTTCATTTTGTCCCTGCACTAAATTAAAATTTATTAACTATAAGAAAAAAAATAGTAACATTAAATAAAAGTCATATTTATTTATGTAAGTATAAAATTTATCACAAATACATCTATTGCACATTAATCCTTTAGTTATAACATTATAAATTCTCTTAGTTATTATTAATTATTGCAAATGTTATCCATACTCTTTAGCATTCTTTAGTTATAATATTATGAATTCTCATAGATATTAAATTAAATATTTCTATCTTTCATCTTTTCCTGTATAAACTTTTGATCAAAAAAATTTCATATTATTACACCGCCCCTATATATGTGATAGCACGATGTTGTTATTTTCCCTTGGATGAATCATGCTTGATTGAATAAATTGAAATTATAAGTATATGAACTACATATTTGTCGGGTGTAAGATAAACTGGTGATTATATATATGATTTCACAGATAAAATGTATTCTTTAATTTTTAGTTTTTCCGGTAAGAAAAAGGAAACGTTTCTCAGTTAACTATGGACATTCAAATAACTATATTTGATTTATGTATACAGTCAATCGAGAAGTCAAATGTGAGAGTCAATAACAAGAACGTCATCTATTATGTTATAACTTATAACTTATAAAATAAAAATTAATATACAAAGATTAGTTCTAAAAAAATGTAGTTGTTCTCTTCACATGTTCATATGACAACTAAACAGTTTAACGTGGAGTACATGTGCAAAGCACATCTGGTTAGATGACAAGAAAATACACAACAAATATCGTCTATAAGTTGATATTACTGAGATATGATTAATTACATGATTGAACCTTATCAAATTGAAATAAATATATGTATTATTGCATTTAACTAATAAATTTTTTCACTGATCATCTTCATAGATTCGCGTGAATAAGAGATATGACGATCCGCATTGAACATTCATAAAAGAATCTGTAATATTATTTTGTGCAAATATTATTATTCAAATCTTCACTTAAATAAGCAATACTATTTACTATAACATATATTTTCTGAATTGAAAATCACGTGCAACGAAGGTGTCGAAAAACTAGTATATATATATAAATATATATATATCATAAATATAAATGCGCATCAAGTAGCTAGCCTAACTATTTTTTGGTATAACATAAACATGTTTTTTTATTTAATTTTAGTTAATATTTATACTCTTTAATTTTACAATAGTTATACTTTCAATTATTTTACTTTTTCTACATTTTTAATGGGTGAATTTTCTCCCTCCCATTTCCCAGTTTTTTTTCCTCAACTTCTTCTTCTTCTTCTTCTTCTTTTATTTTTATTATTTTCTCACTTGATGTCCATCCGACATTTATGAATACTCTACAAGAAGATGATTA
Organism: Solanum gracilifrons; assembly: GCA_029582605.1. NCBI lineage: Eukaryota > Viridiplantae > Streptophyta > Magnoliopsida > Solanales > Solanaceae > Solanum > Solanum gracilifrons. The sequence continues at coordinate 30,909 of JAJOOH010028673.1, forward strand.
TTTGTTTCAATAATCAGGACAAGGATTGATTCCTTCAGAATTTTTACTCAATCCATGCGGAAAAATTATCTTAATGGAGGAATTTTTGACATTATTTTGATAAAGAGTTTTCAGAGATTATTTTGTCGAATAGTAAAATTATTTGTTATTTTTATATTCTTACACTAGAAATACTTTAGTAAAGGAATCTTCTGTAAAAAAAAAAAGAGAAAAGAAAGAAACATGTTCTTTTGCAGTGATCCTTTTGAAAAGTTAAGATTTCTTTTTATATTTTCATTGTTTCACATGAAGAAATTCTTTTATTATTTGACGTCATGAACTCAGGTACATACTTAATTAAAAATAGAGATTGCGTGGTCATTATAACCTCCGCAAAATATTTGTCTCATACTACTTAATCACTTACTAAATTAGGATAGAATTAAATACTTCCTCCATTTCAAAAAGAATGATTTCCTTTCCTTTTTAGTCTGTTTAAAAAAGAATGATTCAATTCATTTTATGGCAACACCTAAATTTTATGATTCCAATAATACCCTTACCATCAATTTAAAAATTCACTAAGCATGGACCCACTGATATAGAAACATGTCTGATTAACATTTTTTATTGGATGGAAAATACGACAATCTTTTAAAAGCACAATCAATCAAATTGTGTTAACTTTGTCACTTTTAACTTCTTCTTTCTATTTTATTCTTTCCTAATTTTTTGTATTCTTCATTTTTTTCTAGTGCAATAGGAGTACTTAGGTTTGTACCAATTCATAATTTTTCAACAAATACATTTTCTTATTAACACCATTATAAGAGTATTCAAGTGCATATCACTATTGAATTACCAAACGGCTTAATTGCGACCATCAAATTGAAAAATATAAAACTCATAATATGCATAATTTCTTTATGTACATTTATCTCTCCAATTGAGAGATAAAACTACACTAATTTTAGATGTAAAAATTTACGTAAAATAAAATAAAAAAGGCCAGCCATGTAGGAGCTTATACAAAAAAGAGGTCATCTACATATAGGGCATCTACATACAGGAGCTTATAGAGAAAAAGAAAAAAAGATCATCTGCATGTATGATCTTATACCAAAAAGAGGCCGTACCAAAAATACAAAATGCCCCAAGCTACAAAATATAAAAATATTCACAAACAGATTGTACTCCTATTAGGAGTGACATGCATATATTTCATATCACACTTGAAGTAGAGCATTGGCTTCATTGACAATGTCAACATTATAATAAAGCTGAATCGAAAGATTTTCTTCTTGTTCTAATCTTTCTTTCATCATGTGTGACGCTTTATAGTTGTTTGCTCCTTTAGCTTTCATCACCTCAATCATTCAAGATTGCAAAGTTAGAAACACGTGATTGAGTCGCTCCCCTTTCATTTCATTAAGAGATGTTTCAATTGCATTTATCAACTCATCAATGGTTAAAGGAGCTTTTTGATATTGAAGAGATTGAATGACTCTAAAGAATCCAAGACCTAAAACATTTAAATCCGGGCTATTAGGAGGCTGAAAGCAAAGTCTAAAGTCTGATATCAAATCCACATTTTCGAGCAACTTCGTTAAATTCCATATCGCTTATATCAATCTGAGGTCTTGCATTATCTTGTTGGATGAAAATGGGAGTATTTGACTCTGAAATTGGCCATTTTGACCTAATTACTGGAAGAACTTTTTCGATCAAGCAAGCCTTTGTGATATCTTTAGTCACAGATAAAATAGGTTTTGTTTCTAAAGTTCCTGCAACTCTTGTGATATCTTTAGTCACAGATAAAATAGGTTTTGTTTCTAAAGTTCCTTCAGCTCGATTTTTGCTATTCCGCTTGGCTGCCTCCTTGACCACAAAAGGAAAGATCCCTATTTTCCCCGAGAACAATTCAACTCCATTTTGATCAAATCTATGACGTGCAACAGTAGCCATGAACATAACTTTGGTGATGAAGTTTTTACTTTTACATGATCTATATGGATTAGACTCTAGTTCTTCTGGGAGGAGATAGTACCGTTCACATCTCTTGGATAGAAAAAAACAATTTTCATCTATGTGAACATAATTAAACATATTTGAAAATTTTGAATTTGAATGAAGAGTATTCAGATCAAGCATTGATAAACAGAATTGAACCCTTACCTTTTTATTATTCTATGTCAGACGAGGCTTTATATCATTTGTGTGAGCCCTTATGATAGAACATCTCAAGTACACCTCATCCAATTCTAGGTGTAAACGATCGTTAACTAGTATAAAATCCAACTAAGAGTTGGGGTCGAACCCACAGGGAGCGGTATGTGTTCAAAATTCAATTATGAAATGCAAACGTGGTCTAAGCGGTTATAGGAATAAAAATTATCGAAAACATACAAATAAATCTAAAGGGGTGACAACGAATGTCAGATGGGGGATTTCGATTTGCAATTAACAGCTAAACAAGAATGAAAACAGGGGAAACAATTATATTAAGAGGAATTCTCGGGATGTGATCGTTTATAAGCTAATTACACTATATGGGTAATTCAAATTTAACAAAAAATTGCTGAAATATTGTGGGTAGGCTGGACTTTAAGTGCAATATCTTTCTCTCGAACAACTATTACAATTCAGGTGATTTCTTTCGAACATCAACAAGCTTAACAAGATAATCATCCCAAAACCTTAATGGATCCACTCTCTCGAGCTAGATGAGTAGATTTGGGTTTAGGATTCACTTTCTCGAGCTTAACCCATATCAACTCAATGCCTACAAATCATTAATCAAAAGCTTTAGTTATAAAACATCTCTCTCAAGCAAGCCAAGAACTCAAAAGTATAATTGCATTTGTAACTATAATTCATAGATTAAAACTCAGATAATGATTAAACCCAGCTCGCCCAACGTGCTAGGTTTTTCATCCCTCACTTCAAAATCAAGCCCGCAACTCCTGAAAACAAAATTAAACACCTACACTATGAAATTAAGGTTAGATCCATACTACCCATGCCCTCGGGGACTCAGACGTCCCGTGGTTTGGCCAAAATTGGCCATTTGAAGTCTTTTACCCTTAAGAATGACGTCAACCGCTCTATCATTGGGAAAAATCTGACATTTAGCACAATTCGGGGTTACTCAAACTCCACCCCGCTAAAACCAACACAAATTCAGCACAACCCAATAATTTAGACTCGAGTTCCACAAGCAAAAACACAGGAATCGATCATTTACTAACAATTAGGCACAAATTTGATTATTTACGGGCAATCCAATAATGAAACAACAATAAAAGCATACTACCCAGGAAATATTGACAACACAATAACGATTGCATTCGAGTTCAACCACAAATAGAGTTTGGGGTTCAGAAAACCAACCTTTATGCCGAAAATGAGATTGTGATGCTAGGCGGCGAAGAATCCAAAATCTCGAGCAAAGATCCAAAGTGAAATGAGAGTAAAAGTGTGAGAAATATGAATAATATGCTATTTGGGTATGATTACGAGAGTTAAAAATGGGAGAAGATGAAGGATTTTGAAATTTTAAACCGTTTGGTCTTTAAAACCTCTCAGTTCGCGCTCCATTAGACGGTATAAGTCGTGATCACCGAACTACTCAGCGATGCATTGAGTGGTATTTTGGCTCACCGAGTGTTACAGAACTCCCAGCGATTTGGGGGGTTTAAAAGACGGACAAAGTCAGGCTCACCGATCTGTTCGGTGAGTCGCCGACTGAGCTTTTAGCTAGACGAGTTTTATAGAGTTCCCCTTCAAGTTGGGTGATTCCAATAGCGATCCAAGTTGGGGCTCGCCGACTGGACTTTTGCCTCGCCAAAGTACCCATTTTCCAACACTTCTCACTTTTCAACCTGCAAAATCAACACCCGTTATTTAAAAGCAAAACTAAAGCATCAAAAATTTGGGTTTCCTCCCAAGAAGTACCTTATTTAATGTCGTGGCACGACGGAAATACCCATTCAAGCTTCATTTTTAGGGTTTGCCATTGTATCACTAGGCAACCCTCCTTTTGGTCTTGGATTTAAATGAGTCGAGATTTGACCCATTTGTGTCTCCAGCTGCTTAATTGACACTGAATGAGAGGTGACCGCCTGTTTAAGTGTAGAGACGTCTTCTTTCATTTCTTTCAAAACTTTGTCTGTTGTTGAGAATACGTGAGAGCATGTTTTCTGTACTGACATTTTCCGACTCCTTGGGATTTTGACGTTCATAGGGTGGGACGTACCTGTCCTTGTCACCCTTTCTTTCCTTCCAAGTAGCGGTTCGATCACGCCATTCTCTATCATGATCTCTCCATCCATCATCTCTATTCCAACCCAGATTTCCACCCAGCCTTTGATAGTTGAAACGAAAACCTCCTCTTTGATTTGCAAGGAAGTTCACTTCCTCATTATACAATGCCTCAAAATGTGCTTCATCGGGGTTTACTCCACCAATACCCACAACATTTACACTCTTCACACCACTAACCATCACATATTTCACCAAGATATCTAGTTGGGTCATTATTTTGGCCATGTTTTGGTCTCTCTCTTGATCCTTCTCGATCTGCTCTTTTGTCATCCTAAACGTGAGATGAGACACTTGGTTTTCACGAGTGTACCATGTTCTATTGATCTTGGTCATGCAATCAAGGAGTTGAGAATAGGGTTGTTGCATTATACCTCCGAGAACAAGTTGATCAGCAATACTTTGTTCACTGAGTCAAGACTCCTATAGAAGTTTTGTAGCAACACATTGTTTGGAAGTCCGTGAGTCAGGCATTGAAGTATTAACTTCTTAAATCTCAGCCACGTCTCGTGGATTGGTTAACCTTCCAAGAATTTGAAACCTTGGATGCTATCTCTGAGAGTCATCATCTTTTACGGGGGGAAAGGCTCTCACATTGAACGTTGTGGTTTGTTCATCCCAAGAGGTGATAGAATCTCTCGGTAATTCAGCCAACCATTTAGCCACACCCATCAAAGAGAATAAGAACAACCTGAGACAGACTGATTCTTGTGATATGTTCTTGAATGAGAACGAACCACAAACATCCAAGAAATTTCGAATATGCTCATGGGGGTCTTCGTGGGCCAACCCTTCGTATAATCCCTTCATTTGGAGGAGTTGTAGCATCATGCTAGTAACATGGAAGACGACATTCCCCTCAACAAGAGGTAGACGTATTGCACCAACACTACCCAATTGGATTGGGTCATTCACATAATTCAGATTTCCAATATCGTCTTGGTGGCCCACTTGGCTACCATTGCTCCCGTTCACGCTCATCTCTTCCTTTGTTCAACATAAACAACACAAACACAAACCAAATTAAATCGATTTAACTACAACCAAAAAGATCACAATTCAACTTAAATAAAAGAATTCTAAACAACACCACTCCCTGGCAGCGACGCCATTTTGATAGAATGTCTCAAGTACACCTCATCCAATTCTAGGTGTAAAGGATCGTTAACTAGTATAAAACCCAACTAAGATTTGGGGTCGAACCCACATAGAGCAGTACGTGTTCAAAATTCAATTATGAAGTGCAAACGTGGTCTAAGCTGTTATAGGAATAAAAATTATCGAAAACATACAAATAAATCTAGAGGGGTGACAACGAATGTCAGATGGGGGGTTTGGATTTTCAATTAACAGCTGAAACAAGAATGAAAACAGGGTAAATAACAATATTAAGAGGAATTCTCGGGATGTAATCGTTTATAAGTTAATTACACTATATAGGTAATTTAAATTTAACAATAATTTGCTGAAATATTGTGGGTAGGCTGGACTTTAAGTGCAATAGCTTTCTCTCGAACAATTATTACGGTTCAGGTGATTTCTTTCGAACATCAACAAGCTTAACAAGATAACCAACCCAAAACCTTAATGCATCCACTCTCTCGAGCTAGATGAGTAGATTTGGGTTTAGGATTCACTCTCTCGAGCTGAACTCAAATCAACCCAATGCCTACAAATCATTAATCAAAAGCTTTGATTCTAAAACATCTCTCTCAAGCAAGCTAAGAACTCAAAATTAGAAATGCATTTGCAACTACAATTCATAGATTAAAACTCAGCTAATGATTAAACCCACATTAAAACAACAATTTCATCATAAAATAACAATACTCATAAGATAATTAGACAAATAAACAAATGATCACACCCCAAGAATTGAGGTTTTAGCTACACATCATAAAAATAGAGAAGCGAATACCAAATACATTAGCCATGATCTGGGTAAAGGTTCTCAAATCTTTACAATGGTCCAAATTGAGTAAATTCAAAAACCCACTTGCAAATCTTCAAGTTTGAGCCTCAAAAGCTTCAAAGTCTACAATGGAACTCCAAAACTAAAAATAAACTCTACTGAATGATCGCAAGCTCCTAAATCTTCATTTCAAATTTCAATTTATAGTTGCCCAATTTTTGGCCTGAAAAACTATTGGGCGAGATAAGTCGGGCTTTGCCAAACAGGTTGGAGATCCGCCGTTTACCCCAATCCATCGCCTATTTGCATTGGTCAGTTGTCCTTAGGGTTCTGTGACTTTAGGCGATCAAGGTTGCCATCGCAGAGTTGATCGACGATTCGCCGAGTTGATCGACGATTCGCCGAATGCCCATTTCTGTCACCGACTTGGTTTTCGTCCCAGGGGTGGCACGCTAGAACTTTTGGCGAGCTAGAAGAGCCACTCAGCGGTGCGCCGAGTGGTCTTGGCAATCACCAGGATCACTTTTCTTCACTTCTTCAACTTGTTTGCTCCTTTTTGACCGGTAGTGTCCTTGCCTTGCTCCTTAGCCTTAAATGCTGCAAATAAATGCTTTAACATCAGTTTAGAGCATAAATTAGGCATTTGAGGACATTAAAACTATCAAAACAAAGCCCTAAATGAGTTGGAATCTCAGACTAATCACCTTATAGCACCTTCTTGTCGACTGTACATGCTAAAGATCGAATATTTGTTCGACGATAAAGAGAAATTTCTTTTATTCTATTAATATCGATTTGAATTTGTTTTCTCCCAACTGTACCAACAAGTCTCGGTGAAAGATTTAATGTAGTGCCATTATCAAGAGATAATCTTGTTTCTCTCCAAATTCGTTTGACCGTACTTTCCAAAGTGTGAAATAACTCTGTAGCTTGCTTTACAGACCCATATCAGAGGTGCCTGCTTTGCTTTCTTTCAAAAGCCATTCACCAATAGCTTGACGATCCTTACAGTTTAGTCTTGAATTTACTGTAATTGAGTTTAATTGTGAGTTCATTGTTTTTGTATGTACAACATATAGTAGGAGATTAAAATAGAGATGAAGCTTAAAATAGACAATACAACAGTGAAATTATATAAGAAAAGGTAAAAAATCTCAACAACACTATAAATACATAACCTTATTATCAATAAATTTAAAATATTTAGCAAAATTTTGGCTCCATGGAGGAAAACGAAAATCTACCCTCCAAATTCTTTAATCATTGTTGGAGGCTATGTAGACTAGGAAATCATGAGTAATTATTTTACTAATAAAGAAGAATATAAAAGAAATAATCTAGAATATAAAAGAATACAAAAATCAATAAATCAACCTGTAATTGTTGAAATAAATAAATAAATCAACCTGTAATTGTTTAATTTTTTAACATTGCTAATCTTCACTAAGATAAGCTTTGCTCTTCAAGAAATTGAGACGATTGGATAAGCCACTAAATTTTAAAAAAAAGGAAATTGAAGAATGATTTTATGGGAGAGAATGAGAAACTTAAGAAAATTAAAAATGGATGCACATTTAATGCAAATGAGAGAGCATGCTAGACATGACAGAAGTGTATATTTGAACTTTCTTTTTGGTATTAACACGTATACCTTCACTTTCTCTTCTTTTTCACAAAGTTCATTCAAAAATTATTGTTGTTCACTGAAGGGAATGATCAATAGTTTATTTATATTTGTGATGATATGGCAAAAGTCTTCCCTTAATATTAAACTTCGTGCAAGTCAAATTAAGTCACTCTTTATGAAACGGAGGAAGTATATTTTTTCCTTACAATTAATATTACATTTGAAAGTTTAAATAAATTTTGAAGATCTAATTTTTTTTTCTTTTTTAATAGGTTAATTAATATGAACAAAGGGTAAAATAGTATTTATTAATTATAATGTAAAAAAAGTGTCATCTAATATAGGACTGAAGGAATATTTGATGACTTACAAAATAAAGATAGAATTAATTATTATTTTTTATTTTATGCCTACAATTAATATAAACAAAGAATAAATTATTAATATTGATCAAATCTATTCATTAAATTACCACACAAAATAAAAGTGATAAAATCTATTCATTAATTGCCACGCAAAATGAAAGCCAAGAAGAAAAATAAAGCATGAATCCATTCATCAGAATCTATATATTATATATATAAAAAGTTGATTATGAAAACAATGACGTGGCGCGCTCTTAGGACTACAATTCTATTTATCTTTTTTTGTGAATTTTTTGGCTTTTTATCTAATTTTAAAATACATAATTTCACTTAAAAATATTTACAAAACATTAAAAATAGTCCATTAACCATATTTAATTCATTTCATTTCATTTCTTGAAACTCCTATATTATATACCTATATAAAGACACATTAATTTGCATTAACGACATAAAGTTTATTAACTTTAGAGATTAGTAACGGTAATCATAAGTCAAAAGTTTATGTGCACATTAGTTTTTTAAAATATTATTTTGTCTCTTCAACTTCACATCAGTTACCAATAATATCTATAAATTATCACATTGAAAACTTTTGTTTCTTCATCTTGTCTCTTCTTTGTATCTAAATTATACAAACCAAATTTTTTGATAACTACTTCTGTTGTCGATGAGATATTAGGTTGATTTTGAGTTTTTTCGTTCGTTATTTGAATATTCTTACGACTTCACTAATCAACAAAAAAAAATCACTTGCTGGATTAAGTTGTAGTTTGATTAATGTTAATTTTCTCTCTTTTATTCTCTTTCGTCTTTACATTATTTTTTTGTCATTATTTTATGTAAGCAGATGTTTTTATGAGTATAGTTATTAACATGTGCTAAATTATCAAAAAGGATTGGATATGGATGTTGAATGAAAAATTATCTTATTATATTGATATTGATTACTTTTATTGGTTTCATTATTTCTGCATATTAAGATGGATTGATTTTAGTGTTTGTAAATTGTTTGGTTAAATTGAAACTCTTGTGTCTTATGTTTACTGTTTAGTGTCAAAATTTATTCTTCAATGGAAGAGTATTAATTGTATGAAAATAATTTAAAGCAAGGATAAACTTATTTTATTATTATTATAATAGGATAATTTAAATGTGAGTTTATCAACTAATAAGAACATGCTGAAATTCTCGAATTTTATTATTAACAAAACATTCTTAAATGAATTCAATATTTTACTTAAACAATATATTCTATTTCCTCTGGTTATCATATATATTAAGTGGTAGTTTGATTCTTTAGACAAGTGTAAAATTCAGATACAAAGCAGAGTGAAGACAGTGTTATTGCCTCCAAGCTTGATAGGTCTTTGATATCCGCGGAATTTTAATCTTTGATAATAAATATAATATACGTCATAAATAAAATATTCGATAATCACACGTAGCACGGCCAAGTTACCTAGTTAGAATATAATATCAATAAAATAATTTCCTCACATAACTAATACTACTTGTACCTCACCGATAGATAGATGACCCTCAATTAAATTTAAAATGCAACCTTTTGGTATAAAATATGATTTGAGGCTCAAACAATAATTCCCATTACCATAACCAAATTCCATGAAAAATAATATTATAAGAAATCACAAAAATAATTATTTGTAAAAACCAAGGGTACTATTGTCCGTCAACACTATATGATCAGTAGAGTGAAGATGGAAAATAAGTAATTCATGGCCAAAAGCAATAGTTGATAATGTGATTTTTTCAATAGTTGCATTTCCTTTTTCGACAATATTTTAATTCAATAGTTGATAGTGTTTAAGATTATAAAATTAAAAATTATTTTAATATATTTGACATGAATTTAATTTAAGACATAATTAAAAAGCTTTGTTTATCCAAAATCATCATTAAGACTTATTATTATAAACTTTAAACAACGAATCCAAGCACGTGCTCTAATATGCTTACCTTTTAGAACTCAACCAAAACTACTAAAATAGATGACGGGTAAAAATTATTACTATTAAAATAAGGAATGGGTGAATATTTGTTCTTTAGTTTACATTGCTTAGACAACTAAAATATATAATTTTATTTTGGAGTTTTTTTTTAAATATTTAGTGATGTAGCTAATAATTATTAGCCTTATTTTAGCATGATTTAGTATTTTTAAATTATGATTATTTTCATTATGACTAATTAATTTGTAATATTCGTTTTCTGTGATTCCATTATTATTTTTTGTTGAATACTTTAGTATCATCACTCATCTTATATATTGTGTTTTTTTCTTAAGAAATACCTTAGACATTTGCATTTTGATAGGACTAAGGAAATATTTAAAGCACAAAATTATATGTTTGTATCATGTATGAATACTTTATCGGAAAAATCCGAATAACCCGAAAAAAATCGAGGTTGAAAAAATCAAGTTTTATTAATTTGATTTGATTTATAGATTTAAAAGTTCGATACAAATGATTTGGTTTGATATTTGAAAAACCCGAGCCAACATGTCCATGTGCAGCCCTACAAACAATATAGATAAACGTGTGTGCTTTCATGTCGTTTCTTTACTTTTAAATATTGTTTGTATGATCCATTTTGGGACATACATATTTTAAGGGTGAATCCCTCTTTTACTCCATTTTGGGATATACTGCATTTGGTCCATGACCGTGAAAGAGGAGTATGTAAACGTCTGAAAAGCATTAGGGTTGCGTTTGCAAGATTCTCCAATTATTTGAACTTTTCTTTGACTTTTTTTTGGTCTTCTTGCTTTTAATATAGTATAAGAATATAAATAATTAATATTTAATATTTATGTATGAGTAAAGTAATAAATAATTATTATAGTCTTAATGAGTTATAAGTTTACCCAATAAACTAATATTTTTAAACGATACTTCTCTTTTTGTAATGACCTGAATCGTCGTTATTTAGGAGAAACAGAAATTCGGGAAATTCTGGGCCACTGTCCCTCCAGGGCAGGCCAGATGTCGCCAGGGCGGGGTAAGTTGGCGCTAGAGAAGGATAGGCGAGACAAAATGCAAATAATGCGAAATTCTATTTCCTTCTTCTTCCTAAAATACCTAATTTAGTCTTAAAACACCTTAAAACTCCCAAAAAGTTGTTGCAAGCTTGGGAAGAAGGGAGAGAGGGATTTCTAGCGTGAATATATCGATGGATTGTGGATTCTGGTCAAGATCACCGTCACGAATCCCGAAAACAAGAAGTAAAGACCAAAACTCCGTGCAGCTGCTTGGCGCCTAGGCAAGCTAGGCTTTTATGAATTGAGTAGTTATAAATCTGTGTTCACTGCGTAATATATGTAAATCAATGGTAGAATTATGTGTAGGCCCTCGTGCACTGAATAACATATGGTTAAATCCTAGGAAGAAGCCTTAGATGATGATCTAGGGTTAGGTGATGGTCATGATCCTATGATTGTGTGATGTATGTTTGTTCTTGCTTCATTATGATACATGTATGTACATGAATGTTGCATTATTGATCACACTTGTGTAAATGAGATAGAGGGATGATGAATGCCATGAATCATGACTAATTTGTATGAACTTGAGAATATACTTGTGATTGTGGTGTGTTAAATGGATCAGTTGCCACGTTCCGGCATCACTAACTTGGATCAGTTGCCACGTTCTGGCATCACTAACTTGGATCAGTTGCCACGTTCCAGCATAATTATAGGATCGATTGCCACGTTCTGGCATAATTATGAGATCGGTTGCCACGTTCCGACATAATTATTTGATCGGGTACCACGTTCTGGTATGCTAACGATTTGGGTTTGGGTTCCATGAGAGTACCAACTACTTGTCATAATTGTGTACCTGGATAATGTGAATTTGATCATGGTTTGCAATGATATTGATGTTGTACTTCTCAGAGTTGTGTTATGGTCATGTGGTCTTATGCTTGATTGTTCTTCTATGTTGAGTAGACTTGGTAATTATATTGATGAAAGGTGAAATGGAGGTGGAGAGTCAGTATCTCAAGAATTGTTAATGTCCAAGTGAGGGAGTCGTGTGTTGTAATGGCAAGGAGTGGGGGTAATGTACGTGTTGTAAGTGCTTAGGTGGATTTCACTTGGAGAAAGGTAATTGTGTGTAGTGGTTAGAAAGCGTGACGTAATATACTATGTGACCATGGTTGGGTAATGTGAAGAGGAAGTAAGGGTATGACGTGAGCGGTTAGTTGGAATGCTTGTGGTTGTATTCGGGGACTTTTCTATGTGTTAGAATTGTTAGGCTAGGATCAAGTACCTGGTAAGTAGGTTAATCGAGAAGGTGGTTAGTAGTCAGGGTACTAGTGTAATTTGGAGGTATTTCAAGAGAGGGTAAAAATGGAGAAGTGAGTGGTTTTTTACTAGTTGGTTTCTTATGTTATGTGGTGGGCGTCGAGTTGACCGATGATGCCTACCGGTACGCATGTTTTGTAATGATACTACTTTTGCTATGTCTTTTGACATATTCTGGATGCAGGTTGGTAATGTTTCATTAGGTGAAGACGAAGAAATTCTCCAGCAGCTTCTATCTTTCCTTCCGCATGATGGGAGTTGTGTCTTTATTTATTATGTCCATTTTGTACTCTTAGTAGCTCTTGTACCGGTTTAGACTAGATCCTTGGGGATGTTCATTATCTTACAAGTCTTAACCAAATTGGGTTAAAGGTCTTATTTATAAAATTTCAGTGGTATATTTTATTTAATTTTCCGCATGGTTTTAATTATGGGGATATGAGGGTTCTTCTACTTAGGTGATAGTACGTAGGGGCCCGCAGCCTGGTGGTTTGGGTCATGACAAATTGGTATCAGAGCCTAGGTTACCGCTCTCCCAGTATAAGAGCAAAATGTGGACTAGGCTCCTGCGGATTGGTGTGTTGACGTCTACATCTAATCTTCAGGAAGCTAGGAAGCATTCTAGGAAATAGTTCCACTCATTCTCTCCTTTCGTGCGAAGTGTATCTTGTGGTATGAGTTGAGTCCAATTGGCATTTCCGATTCCAATTTGTATCTCAACAAAGTGGACCAGACGTCATAATCACGACTGAAGGAACACAAGCAAGGTAAATTGGAACTGAGGAGGTTCTAATTGGTATCTAGCCTTAGGGGCGATATAAATACATGCATGATCGGTAATGATCGTCCATGGAGCGAATTAACTAATAAGTTGGACTTAACTGTGTGTGTATCTTAGAAACTGTGAATGTGTGATTCTTCCTGTTTGAACAAATTACAATATGAAGTTGTAATTACTTGAATGTGATGAGGTAATTATGTGAACTATAAATATGTGTCTGAACTTTGATATGTTCAATGTGTTGGCCTAATTGATCGAAGTTATGCGAGTCATACAAGCTTCAGTATCGTGAAAAACTCATGGTGAAAAGAAGATCCTAACTAGGTTCGATACAAGAGATAAATAAAAATATGAGGTGAATTGTGAGGAAGAGTTGAACGTGTCTTGTGCTTGTGTAATAACTATGCGAGTGTCTGGGTGTATCCTGGGGATGTGTGGGTTGTGGTGCTAAAATAACGAGAATAAATATTGGTTCGTGTATCGTGGGATTGCTTTGGGGTAGACGATGATTTTCCTAGTTCGGAGAATTATCCTAAATTTGTTTGGTGAGGCTGGGAACATTGGGAGAATTTTAGAAAATGAAAAGAACCCATAAATTATTGGCCTGGGTTCTGGTGCCGTCTGAGCCGCGGGGGCGGGATTATTCCCGCCATGGCGAGACCGCCAGAGCGGGATTTTTCCACCTGAGCGGGTTAGGGCGAGACTTAACCTCAGCCCTGCCTCCCCTGTCTCCCCCTAGTTTCAAATTTTCAACCCCAAATGGGATCCGAGCAATTCCCTACAATCCTTCAAGTGTTCAGCAATTGAATATATATTTTAAAAACTTAGCAATTAATTACGAGCTGCGTAAAACAGCTAGAAAACCAGCATCCATGTGCTACAAAAACTTAGGAAAACAAAAGATAAAAACAGTGTTGTCCTAGAATTTACAAACCCAAGAAGGGAGAAAGCCAAATTAGGGACTCTGGGATTGAGAGGTGTCAACATCTGAGTCTAGATCCTCCGGAGGCACAAGGCTTGTCACGGCCTCGTCCAGGAAAGAACTTTAGAAATCTCCCTTCTCTACTCGGGGAAGCTCCTGACTAGGGGCAACGCAAGTGAATATGGTCCTCACGGTCTTCCATATCCGGACCATCAGACAATCCCTCTCCAGACCCTTCCTCCGCTCCTGGCGTAGCTCACGACGGAGAATCTCGACCTTTAGGGCGGTGCTGGGTGAAATCAGAGTGAAGTCAACATAGGCACTCCCCAGTCTCTTTCGAATGGCCGCCAGATCCTCCTCGACCTGTGCACCTGAGAGTGGGCCCTTGTCGTCGGAACCGGCGGCCTCCTTACTGCTGCTTGTCCTGCCCGTTTTCCTCCTCTTGCCCCTAGAAGTAGAACCTGACCTGACAAAAAGAGGGTGAGGGGGGGATCCATAGTAAGTACATCATCGACGCCAAAAAATAACACTCCCGCCCGCTTGCACAGTACATTAATAAGTCCTGGTAGGAACAAAACCTTCTTGTTACCACGATAGAACATCTTCCACTGCGAAATGATTTGCGCCCCACATTCAACTCTATACCCTGTATGGTGCACACCACCACCAAATCTTGGGGAAAGGTCATGTCGGTGCGGTTGCCTGACGGGTGGATCCTCCTAGTCACCAAGTGCAACCACCTCTTAGCATCCGACGACTAATCAGTGCTAGTAATGCCCTCTATAATAGCCCAGTAGACCTGATCCCGACGCGCAGGCTCCACTAGGGTGTATCTCAACCACTCCAGATCCATCTCCCTCAGCTTGTCCTAGTACTTTGCATTCGAGATCTCCGACACCTCTAGAGCCTCATTAATGGCAGTGGCATTCAGGGGAATGTCAACTCCCCAGATACGGATGACGGGGTAAGAGCCGTCCCATCGCACAATAGGCAGGATGGCGTAGAACTCCTTCACCCAAGTGGAACATGCATCTGGGAGAGCCTCAGTTAGTGGAGCCCATCCAAACTCCATCAGGTGAGCATAAAATGTAGGCGCCTTCTCCTCTAGCTTGCGCAACAAGAACCCTCTCTCGCAACGTAACCCCGTGTTGTGGTTGTTGTGATGCCTTTTCCGACTCACGACATCGGGGAACCGGATGAAAGGTAAGTTTTCTTCATTTTGACCTGCCATTTAGAGAGCCTGCAATAAGTTGAATATAAGGTAGAACATGATATGATAGTCAGTTTAAGGCTAAAATAAGAAGATAGAAATTTCTGTGTTAAGGGTGCAAGCTACTAGTCTGGCGTATCTTGCCACAACGGCCATAATCCCGCCTTGGAGGGATTATGAAGACGAACATCAGGCGCGATAATGGCGCCTCTTCGTCCCAAAACCTCCATTTCGACAGAATTTCAATAGATCGGAGTATATAAACTATACTAGAACTTGAATAAACACTTATTTCGGTAAAATAACTCCTAAATGAAGCATAAATTGGATTTTTATACCAAGATACCTTTCAACTTCCCCCACCCATTTTTGTATCGATTTAACCATATTTTTACGAAATCCTTATGCCCAGGACGTTGTGAATACGTTGGGGACGTAAGGGAAGTGTCCATGCTACAATTATCTAGCCAAACTAGCAACCTCCTTCATTTTCGAAACCCCCTCCCCCAAAAAAAAACCATTTCTAATCAAGCGAATAGTAGCATGCAGTAATTATTAATCAATACAGTAGTAAAGAGTGTAAGAGACGAGAAATTTACCTTAAGTTGACGTTTCGAACAATTGAGCTGGGAGGATTTTTGGGTGAGAGTTTGAAGAGAATAGAAAGAAATGGGAGAAAAAAAATTCTTTTCCCCCTTATGTACTGGTGAAGCGGGAGATCTCTCGCCACAACGGCCCCACCTTAACGGGAGGGCTTCCGCCCTAGCAGGGTCAGACTGTGTAATAAGGGACGTAATTTTTTTCGAATGTTGCGTCATATCCCTTATCGGCCTCTTAAAGTATATAACCTGTCGTGAATCGCGCTTGATAAATAAAAACCATCCCCACCCGTGACTTGGTAATAGACCGAATTGTTAGACAAAATTAATACGAGATAGGGTGCGTAATGATTCGTGCACTAGTCATTCGGGGACAAACGAGGGGTAAATTGGTATCTATTGTAACGACCCAAACCATCGTTATTTAGGAGAAACAAAAATTCAGGAAATTTTGGGCCACCGTCCTGCCAGGGCGGGCCAGATGTCTCCAGGGCAGTGGCACCAAGGCGGCGTAAGTTGGCGCTAGAGTGAGATAAGAGAGACAGAATGCAAATAATGCGAAATCATATTTTCTTCTTCTTCCTAAAATACATAATTTAGTCGTAAAACACCTTAGAAACACCCAAAAAGCTACTGCAAGCTTGGGAAGAAGGGAGAGAGGGATTTCTAGCGTAAAGATATCGATAGATTGCGAAATTTTCGATCAAGATTACCATCACGAATCCCAGAAACAAGAACCAAAGACCAAAACTCTATGCAGCTGCTTGCCGCCCATGTAGGCTAGGTTTTTATGAATTAAGTAGTTATAAATCTGTGTTCACCACGTAATATATGTAAATCAACGGTAGAATTATGTGTAGGCCCTCGTGCACCGAACATAATATGGTTCAATCCTAGGAAGAAGCCTTAGATGATGATCTAGGGTTAGGTGATGGTCATAATCCTATGATTGTGTGATGTATGCTTGTTCTTGCTTCATTATGATACATGTATGTATGTGAATGTTTCATTATTGATCACACTTGTGTAAATAAGATAGATGGATGATGAATGCCATGAATCATGACTAATTTGTATGAACTTGAGAATGTATTTGTGATTGTGATTGTGGTGTGTTGAATGGATCGGTTGCCACGTTTCAGCATAACTAACTTGGATCGGTTGCCACGTTCCGGCATAATTATGAGATCGATTTCCACGTTCCAGCATAACTAACTTGGATCGGTAGCCACGTTCTGGGATAATCATTGGATCGGGTACCATATTCCGACATGCTAACAATTTGGGTTTGGGTTCCATGAGAGTACCAACTACTTGTCATAATTGTGTACCTGGATATTGTGAATTTGATCATGGTTCGCAATGATATTAATGTTGTACTTCTCATAGTTGTGTTATGGTCATGGGGTCTTATTCTTGATTGTTCTTCTATTTTGAGTAGACTTGGTAATTATATTGATGAAAGGTGAAACGGAGGTGGGGAGTCAGCATCTCAAGAATTGTTAATGTCTAAGTGAGGGAGTCGTGTTCTGTAATGCCTAAGGGTGGCAACGGAACCGGTAACGGAACTACCGGACCGGGACGTTCCTGAATCGGAATGGAACCGGGCACCACGGGCCGGAACCGAACCGGAACCGGGCCGGAACCGAACCGGAACCGGGCCGGAACCGAACCGGAACCGGGACGGACCGAAATCGGTAATTCCAGAAAAAAATCCGTGTACCCGTCCCGGACCGGTAACGGACCGGACCGGACTGGACCGGAAACCGGGTCTAACCGTTAAAATTATAATTTTTTTATTAAAATTAAAAAATTAGGAACATTACACTTAAAAATTTATACTTTTAAAGTTTTAAATACAAAATTTCAAACTTTTAAAAGTATAAAAGTTTAAATTTCACAATTTAAAAGTTTGAAAATTTAAATTCAAACTTTAAAACTATAAAAGTTTAAATTTCACCATTTAAAAGTTTGAAAATTTAAATTCAAAATTCAAACTTTAAAACTATAAAAAGTTTAAATTTCACACTTTA